>CM046031.1:18906675-18966290 GCA_025215565.1 Flaveria ramosissima | reverse complement strand
TAATTTTTTTTCACATAAACTTCAACCTCGTGGCATGTATTAGACATTTAGTGACATTGATTCTAGTGTGTCTGAATGTGATGAGGAAATTCACATTGATCCTATTTCTATCTCATCACATCACAGATCGAGACACAAACCACATTGTTTCAGGTGTGGTCAAGAGGATCATCTTGTCAAGAATTGTCCTACATTGCTTCATGGTCATATAAATAGGAACTATTTTAGAAATAAATTAACAAAATTGGTCAATAATTTTTTTTGCAAAAAATCTGCTTCTTCTAAAGATAAAGCTGTTCAAACTTGGGTTCCTATTTCACCTGATTAATCTATTCTTTATTTAATTTCAGGAGTCATCCACTAAGATTGTAAACAGTGTGTGGCATGTCGATAGTGGATGCTCCAGACATATGATGGGATTGAAAGACTTGCTGACCAATTATCGAATTATAAATGGAGGATATGTTGCTTTTGCTGGTGACAAAAAGGGTGGAAAGATGATTGGTCAAGGAGAAGTTTCCAATGGTTCTTTAACTTTGGAGAAAGTCAACTATGTTCCTGAGCTGGCGTTTAATATCTTGAGTGTCTCTCAAATCTGCGATAAAGACATTCCAGTCTTGTTTAAATCCGATGAATGTCTATTTTTAAAATCAGAGATTGATATTCCAGATGACTTGATTCTTATGCGTGCCCCAAAAAAACATGATACATATCTTCTTGATATGAACTCAAGGGAGACAAAGTCTACTGCAACTTGTCTTCTTTCAAAAGCTTCAACCTTTGAGTCTCTGTTATGGCATCGCCGATTGGGCCACGTTAATTTAAAAATAATAAAAAAATTAGTCAAAAACAATCTTGTTAGAGAACTTCCTTCAAAAGATTTCTCTGTAAACGAAAAATGTATGGCTTGTGCCAAGGGCAAACAACATAAAAAACCATACAAGCCCAAACTCGAAAATAGCATAACTTGTCCTCTCGAGTTGTTACATACTGATTTGTTTGGCCCAATCAGTGTTAAATCAATTGCTAAAAAATCCTTTTGACAACGGTACTGAGTTCAAAAATCAGATTCTTGATTCATTCTGTGCTCAAAAGGGAATTGTGAGACAATTTAGTGCTGCAAAGACACCTCAATAGAATGGTGTAGCTGAACGAAAGAATCGCACTCTCATTGAAGCCGCCCGTACCATGCTGATAGAATCTTTGTTACCCATTATCTTTTGGGCTGAAGCGGTAAATTGTGCTTCATATGTTCTAAATCGAGTGTTGATCGTTAAGGACAAAGTGAAGACTCCTTATGAACTTTTTCATAAAAGGAAACCTTTAATTGACTTCTTTCGGCCATTTGGTTGTTCTTGCACTTTATAGAATACTCAATCACAAAAGACAAAGTTCGGTGCCGTGTCTGACGAGTGTTACTTTGTCGGTTACTCTTCTTCTCAAAAGGCCTATGAGTATATAACAAGAGAACACGTATCGTTCAAGAGTCGTTCTATGTTGATTGGCAGGAGTCCAACTCTTCTGATGTTCGATCTGAACCAGCATGGTTCTTTGACTTCGATACTGTGTTTAATTCTTTTAATCTTCCAGTTTTCGATGATGATGCGTCCATTCCCAATGTTCAAACCAATATTATCTCCTCCACTCCATCTCCTACCCATTCCACCTCTTTAGCATATGATGCCACTTCAGCTGATGTTGGAACATCTTCTCCATCATTTGAACTGTCACCAACACCTGTTTCTTCATCACCAACATCCGTTCCACCACCAACATCTCTTCCTTCATCACCTACATCTATTCCATCTCAGCCTGTTCCATCTCTCTCACCCTTATCTAATCATTCACAATCTGTGAGCAAAACTTCTCCAAACATCTTTCCTTTAGACACAGATTTCAAAACTTTGAAAGATCATCCTCATGATAACATCATTGGATCTATCACTGATGGTGTGCGGACGCAGAGTCAATCTGGTTTGATTAATATTTGTCTCTTCTCTTGTTTTATCTCTCAAACTGTCCCGAAAAACGTGCATGCAGCTCTCCAGGATCCTTGCTGGGTGGAATCAATGCAATTGGAACTTCAACAATTCATAAAGCTCAAAGTATGGACTTTGGTTGACCTGCCTCCCAACAAATGCCCAATTGGTACAAAATGGGTGTTCAAGAACAAACCTGATGATCGTGGTGTGGTGGTGCGTAACAAGTCAAGATTGGTTGTGCAATGATTTGCTCAAGAAGAAGGGATTGACTATACTGAAGTCTTCGCTCCTGTCGCCCGTCTTGAAGCAATAAGAATTTTTCTCGCTCATGCTGCTCATAAACAGTTCAAGGTCTATCAGATGGATGTCAAGTGTGCTTTCCTTTACGGAAACATTGATGAGGAGATATATGTGTGTCAACCACCAGGTTTTGAGGATCCTGATTTTCTCGATAACGTCTTTAAGCTTGACAAGTCTCTTTATGGTCTTCATCAGGCACCTAGGATCTGGTATGAGACCTTGACACAGTATCTCTTAAGCAATGGTTTCTCTCATGGCACCATCGATATGACTCTTTTCAAGAGAGAAGTGAATGGTGAAATGTTGTTTGTCCAAGTTTATGTCGACGATATTATTTTTGGCTCCACCAATTCACAATTATGTCGGGAGTTTGAAGAGGTGATGCGTAATCGGTTTGAAATGAGTATGATGGGAGAAATGTGCTTTTTTCTTGGATTACAAGTAGAACAAAAGCCTGAAGGCATTCTCATTCATCAGGAGAAGTATGTTAAAGAAATTTGAAGAAATTCAAGATGGATGACGCGTCTCCTGAAATGACTCCCTTTACTGCTCAAACGTGCCTCACTCCTGATGAGAACGGGAAACCTGTTGATCCTCATCTTTACAGATCTATGATCGGTTCCCTTATGTATCTTACAGCAAGTCGTCCTGACATCACTTTTGCTGTAGGATTGTGTGTGCTCGATATCAGTCGGCCCAAAAGAGTCTCATGAAAAGCTGTCAAGAGAATCTTTCGTTATCTCAAAGGCTCATCTCGTTTAGGTCTTTGGTATCCATATGGAGGGAATTTTGATTTACATGCTTATTCTGACAGTGATTCTAATGGTTGCAGGTTAAACAGAAAATCGATGACTGGGGGGTGTCAATACCTGGGCAATTGTCTGGTGTCTTGGCAGAGCAAGAAACAGACCACTGTTTCCCTTTCTACAGGGAAGCATAATACATTGCTGCCTCTAGTTGTTGTTCCCAAGTCCTTTGGATACAACACCAAATGATTGACTATGGAATCAACTTTCTCCACACGCCATTGTTTTGTGACAACGAAGCAGCCATTGGGATTGCTAAAAATCCTATTCATCATTCTCGAACCAAGCACATCGAAACACGGATTCATGCAATTCGTGATGCCCAAGAAAAGGGTTTTATCGATATTATTCCCATTGACACTAAAAATCAAAAGGCAGATCTTTTTAAAAAAACTTTTGATAAACCTCGCTTTTATGAATTGATCTCTATGCTCGGGTTAATATCCTTTTAAACCTCTTTTCTTTTCTTTTATAAAATTTTCTTTTAAAATAAAATAATAACATTTTAATAATATTATCCTTTTAAAATAAAATTTTGGGGGAGTAACTAAATAACCTGAGTGTTGAATTTGAAATGACGAGAAATGATTTTATATCTTCTGGATATGTTCCTTTATGCATGACTGGTACTTAAATGAGAAATGATAGTAACTGATATTGTTCTCTATTTCACATATTATTTTTTATTGAATATTAAAGTCAAGAAAACAGACTTTTTAAACGATATGCTTGGTAGGCTCAGCCTGAAGAATAAAGTATACAACAGCAATATGATTTAAATTAAAATCCCTGCTTAAGGATGTCTGGTTTTACGCGATCATTTTGGCCTGCACGAAAACTGAGTCCCAGCAAAAAGTGGATTGAGAATTGATCTTTGGCTCTTGTCCTGTACATTTGTGTCTTGTACTTGTGCTAATCTCCTCTGCTGTACAGTAGTACTGACCTGGAGTGATGATCTCCTCTGCTGTACGGTAGTACTGACCTGGAGCTCTCATCGGCACATATTTAAATGGTGATCTCCTCTGTTATACGTGAGTATAGACCTGGAGCTCTCACTATCTTGATCTAAGCTGTGTCAAATCATCTAAATGATGAATTCATCACAGAAGGCAATTCTCTGTCAATAATCACTTGCACACTAATACACAAGCCTTGCTCTATAAAGATCGTAACAAAATTCAAGAAATCCTGAGGTTGGGTGAGGGTTTTTGCCAAATGATTGTGGGGTCCTAACATTCTAAAGCATCTAATCGAACCTTAACAAATCATACGCTGTTTGTTGAAAAGGATAAGGCATGGGTTTAAGTGGACAAATATATCAGCAATCGTTATTGATTTGTTTCTGAATTTCAACAGTCCCTTTGCAGATTGTGATCAGATTCAGCTATCAGTATGATCTCATTGCTGGTCGATGATTAAAGTCATCTTTGTGCTAATGCATATCTGAGGATGTGATCTCTGATTGATTTAGATCTCAGTTTTTATTGTTAAAAAAAAGGCGAAACTATACTTCGCTGTTTGTTTCGCTAGACGAAATTGCAATTTCGCTCAGCTATCTCATTATGTGCGAGGTCATTTTTGATCTGTGTTTCACTTGGCGAAAGCGAAACTGTAAGTTCGTCCGACGACACTATAGTTTCGCTATCAGCGAAACTATAGTTTCGCAGGCTGCGTAACTATTTGCTATATAAGTCTTTTTGCGAAATTACTTTCTCACTTTCGCACTATCGACCTGTGATGTCCCTTAGGGTTTCTCCGTGTACTTATTTGGCGATTTTGTGATTCTGTGTTTAATTTTTCTGATTGATTGTTGATTCAAGTTCGCAAGTGAGTTTCGAACTTAGGACCATCCTTTAATCTTGTTAATAACATCTTATTGTGGGTTTATTTAATCGTGACTCTTCTGTACCTTCGCTGTTCGTTCAGCAAAACTACTGATAGTCCAGCGAAACTGAATGAAAGTTCTTGATTTCTCAGCGAAACTGTAAGGTTATGTTGTCCGTGCGAACTTAACAGTTTCGCTGCCTAACGTTCAGTTTCGCTCTACCGAAACTATAGTTTCGGCCAGTCGAATTTACCTTCTTGTTTGGGCGAAACTAATGTGCTTTTACTAGCAAAACTATACTTTCGCTTGCCGAATCTAAATCTATCTAATTATGCGAAACTATATTTTCGGCCAGCGAATTTGCTAATTTTATTTTTTTTTTTATTTTATTTTTTTTATTTTTATTATCCTTGTTTGTATGTTTTCATTCTTCATTCTTTAGTCTAATGTAATTCATTTGGTTTGTATCTCAGGTTTCAATGGCAAATTTAAAGTTCGACGAGAGAAACATCATTGCTATTTTAGATGATACACATCCGAAAGCCGCCGGGTTTAGAGATTGTATTAGATGGCTGCAAAGATCTCCCATATCTTATGCTATATCTCATTCCACTACCATATATGACCTTCATATCAGAGATTTCTGGAGATCTGCTGAATATGACACAAGAGGAAATACTCAAAGAATTACTGCCAAAGTCTTAGAGCACGAGGTGATTATTACTGCAGAGACAGTTTCGAGGATTTTGAGGCTAGAGGAGGTTTCTGGTGAAGAGATTTCTATGATTGATACAGAGGTGTTTGAAGCATTCAGGAGCATGGGTTATGAGGGGCCAGCTTTTGGTTCCCGAAAGGAGATCAAGAAGTCTTTTCTCTCCAAGGAATGGAGATTTATTGCTCACGTATTCATTATGTGCCTAGATCACCGTAAAGGTGGATCAGACGGGCTAAACATTGACTGGGCTAAAGCAATGGTGTTGTGTTGCAAAGGAGAGAAGGCAAACATAGCCAGACTGATATTCGCTTGCATGGCTGAGAATGTTATGGCCTTGAAGAAAGATAAATGGTTGTTGTATCCTCGATTTCTTCAAATGATCTTTGACGACCTTATACCAAATGTGCCAAAACACGGGGAGGTGAAAAGGCTGGTACAAATGAATCCTCGTATCTTTGCTGATTGTTGTGCTATTCGCCATGATTTTAGTGGAAAGATCCCATCTCTGGGAAAACATGTACCCACCGGAGAGATGGAACTACATTAGACGGGTGGATGAATCTGAGAATAAAAGAACTGAAGAAACCAGGGCACAGCAATCTGATGCAACCAAGAAAAGAAAAAGATATGCTAAAGAGAAGGATTATGATTTTGAAGAAGAAGTAAATGAAAGGGCTGATGAAATAAGGGTTGAAAAGGAGAAGAGATCGAAGAAGAAAGCTGATGTAGCAGAATCAGAGAGGAGAACTAAACATAGACATCAAGCATTCACTGAAACACCAAGGAGGGACGATAGAGAAAGCTTAGATGAGGATATGATTCGTAACCTTAACAGTTCTCTGGCAAATGAACTAAGCATGATAAAGACCAAACTCACCAACCAAGAAATACGAGAAGCAAAAAGATGAGGTGATGGAGGGAATGAAGAAATTGCTGGTAGATCAAAACTTACTGCTGAAGAAGTTGTTTGAAGAAGTTAATCAATTGAAAGCTGCTGCCGGCCTGCCCAATCAACTAACTCAATCTGAGTTAGATGATTTAACTGACACTTCTAAATACCCGTTCTTGAACGTGGGTACTTCCTCCAGGGCAGGAGAGGGCACATCTGGTGCAGCATCTACTGGTGTTGAAGATCCTGAAATAAGACGTGAAGATGAAGGTAGGGAAAATGAGGAGGAGATTATTGAAGCTGGGTTTGTCAGTATGAAATTTGATTTTGAGAAGGATTTGGTGGGTGAAGAGGTGATAGTAGAAAAAAATGCTGAAGAAGTTGCTGAGTAAGGAAAGGGACTAGTTGATGAAGAAGAGGATGATGAACAACTTGTAGACTATGATTCTGAACCTGAGTTCTATGAAGTTGATGAGAGGCCGTTGACTTATGTAGCCAAGAAAGGAGAGCTTGATGACGATGTATTTGAGATGGCTAAAGATGAGTGGTTTGTTAAGGAGAAAGAGGCAGAAGAATTGACTCCCCTATTCCAACACATGGAAGGGTTGAGTAGGAAAGAGGCTGACAAGCGGATTATAAGTTACGACCTCAAAATGTTCATGATAAAGAGGAGAGGGGGTGGAATTAGCTACTTGCATAAAAGGAAGGCTTTCAAGACCTTACCTAAATGGGATCTAAGGCGCCTGGCAACACTACCATTACTGAAGGCAAATCTGAGTGAACGAGCCTCTCTGTTAGAAAAGGAAATTCAGAATGGGCTAAATGACAATTTTGAGTCTTTTGGTTACATGAAGGCTGAAATGAAATGTTCAAAAAGAGACAAGGATTGGGAGACCGAGAAGGGAAGAATTATACCAAGGGTGAAACCCCCAAGGACCGTGACTAGGGTCAGATTAGCAGATCCCCTTCCCCAACGTTTACAGAGCTTTGAAAAGTGGTTTTATGACAATAATACAGGTGAGGCTGTCATTAGAGTGAAGAATGGTGCTGAAATCAAAGTTTTTGATCCAATGGAACTCTTCAGTTTTTGTGATGAAGACCTGCTGGTTCTTTGCGAGAATCATATCAAAGCAGGTGCAGGTGAGGAAACGAGGAAAGAAGCCAGTCTGTTTATGACTGTGGCAAATAAGATTAGAGGTGTTAGAGCAGAAGTCAAGAGGCTTGCAGAGAAAGTGAGGGCCCAAGATGATTTAAACATGGACACACAGGATCTGGGCAGACAGTTTGGTCAAGCTAGTGCTCATCCTGAAAGGGCTCGTGAAGCAGGATGAGACCATGGAGAATCATATGCTGAAGCCTCTGAGGAAGTCGTTGCAGGAGGTGTAGAAGACAAATCAAATGCAGCGGAGGAAACTGGAGCTGACAAGATAAATCAAGATGAGTGAAGGCGGTGAGGTCCAACCTAGGGGGAGTATTAAAGATCATGCATAGGTTGGACTCACCTTAGATTAGAATGTTTATTTTTGCTTGTAATAGGTCTTATGTTAGTTTCCTTTTGTATTTTATTAGCTTTATATAGTTTTGCAGTCCAGCGAAACTATGAGCGAAACTATAATTTCGCTCACAAATAGCTGTTTAGTTCGCCGGGCGAAACTGCTGTTTCTGCCGGGCGAAACTACAGTTTTGGCGGAATAGTTTCGCTGACAGCGAAACTGTCTGCGAAACTAAGACTGCTATATATACTTATGTTCATTTTCATTGTGGTAAGCTTGCAAAACCCTAATCGTGAATCATTGTTGCAAGTTACCTTTTCAAAGCAGTTATTACACAGAAATATCATTGTGCTTGAAGTTATTGATTGTTATGATGTTCATTGTCTTATATTGAATGAGTTCTTATTGTGATTAATCTTCTTTGGTCATGTTGTTTACTGTTTTGTTGGATATTGAACGATTCTTCATATCATTTGCACTGTAATACGATCAAATGGACCAACAGCTTTCTCTTGGCTTTGTCTCACAGGAGAGTCGAGAGACCCAAACGGAGATTACATCACCGGTGCTACAAGCATCGGCACCGGTATTGCCACCAACATCGACATTGTTGCTGCCACCATTGCCATGGAACTGGTGCGTAGGATGATTAGATTGGCGTGTTCCTGCTGCGAATCCTGTCTTTCGCCCTCCGATTTTGGTTTTTGGGAGCTCGATTTCTATTTTAAGGCAAAAGTGAATTTGTAAGGATTCCTATAAGTCTGATGCAGCCAAAACATCCAAAGTCTCTCTGCATGCATGCACTGCAGCACAGAAGTAGAAATGCTTCTAAAGTTTTACACCTTGCACTAGAAAATATTCTAAGTGTAAAATCTTCCGAAGCTAAGACCAACATCTTCCGAAGCCGAAAGTGAAGTCTTCTGAAGCTTCAAAGACAAAGTCTTCCGAAGCCAAAAAGTAAAGACAGATTTCTTCCGGAGACTTTTATGAACATGCTTTTATTTGATGTACTTTCTTATAAAGTTGGACCACCTTTCCGCTGCAACTCTGTTCAGTCACCAACTTACATGAGTTGGTGAAAAGGTCCATGCTTTTGGTAACTGTACACTGAGGTCTTGGGTCTGAGCTTTCTACTTTATGTACTTTTATTCTTTTTGTAATATATTAGGATGTGAGCTATGTCATGTCATATTCACTAGTCAAAAGGCAACATGCCTTTTGACTCTACATTTGATTTTATAGTTGTCTAGTCTTATGTATCCTACTAGCCTTCAAAGTATGGCCGGCTGTAGGATGTAGTATAAAGTATCTCAAGTAGTTGTAACTTTAGATCTATGCTTTGTAAACATTTGTAAAAGAACTTGAGAAGCAATATACAACATTCTTGAAAACCATACACTTGTTTTGTTTACTATCTTGTTCTGTCTCACATATTTACTTGTGTTCTTAGCACCTCTCATATAAAGTTACCAGTTCCCTATTTGATCTGTTAAGTGTTCTAAAGAACTCTCCTCATTGTGTTGTTGTGTTGTAAGTGCATACCTTCTAACGATCCTCCATTTGGTATCAGTGCATTCCAAGCTCTTGATATAAGATTTCACCATCTTAAGACCCCTCACACACACAAAATACTTAACAAATCAAATGGTAGCTATTACTAAAGCTGATATGGAAACTGGAACTATGACAAAGTCTCCACTGATCACTCCTGAAGACTTTGATACTTGGTGTCAAAGAATGGAAGGCTTTATCAAGTCTCAAGACTCCAGGATGTAGGACTCTGTTGTTCAAGGACCTTACATACCAAGCACCACTTCTGCTACTAGTGGTGGTATGATTCCAAAGGCTGTAGCTGATTATTTCAGAAGAAGATAGAAAAAGAATACAGATTGATCAAAAAGCCATGACAACCCTTCAAACTGCTCTTCAAAACTCCATTTACAGAGGCTTCAAGAAGTGCAAAACTACCAAGCAACTATGGAAAACACTAGCTTATGTATGAGGGGTCAAATGAAGCAAATGAGAACAAGAAGGATCTCCTGAAGCAACAGTTTGCAAACTTCACCTTCAAGGTAGGTGAAACCCTGACTCAACAATACTTCAAGTATGTTGAGATTGTGGATACTCTAATGGATGTTGGAGTAACTCTTGAGAACAGGGACATTGTGAGGAAGTTCATGTCCTCTCTTCCTAGACAGTGGACACATTATTGTGTTGTTATCAAGAGGACTGAGAACCTTTACACTCTTACTCTTATAGAGTTGTATGGTATTCTCAATGGATACCAGATGGAGATGAACATGCAAAACTCATCTGGTAACTCCAGCAATCAACTGAGTTCAGCCCTCCATGTGGTTGAAAAGGAAAGCATTGAGTCACAACATCATCTTATATTCTACCCTGAGAACTCACAAACGGGTCCTTTAATCACATTCCCAGAGACTCCAAGAGAAAGCTACACTCAAGAAAGTCCTTTCCAAGAGACAAGTTCTTCTCATGCCTTTGTCTCTTCTGATTAAACCACATAAAACTTTCTCTTCACCCTTGAAGACCTGGACTGTATCCATCCAGATGATCTGGAGTACATGGAGATAGTCCAGCAGATGGCTCTTCTCACTCACAGAGCCAAGAAGTTCTACAAGAGGACATGGAGAAAGTTTCCAAGCAATGCAGCCAGTGGAAAGTTTGGGCTGGATAAAAACAAAGTAAAGTGTTACAACTATAACTAGATGGGACACTTTGCAAGGGAGTGTAAGGCACCAAGGACAAATGGTGGCCAAACACAAGCCAGACCAAACTACACTTATAGAGCTTCCCAGAATGAGAAGCCAAAGCAGCACGCTGCAGTTGCTGTTGAAGAAGGAGGCTTTGACTGGAGCTTTCAGTTGGAAGATGCTTCTCCAAACCAAGCACTCATGGCAGACCACGATGAAGCCAAGGTATTGAAACATCTTTTGTACTCTTGAATGTATTGCTAAAGTAAATAGATACAGGTCCTATAACTTAGAAATGAGATATGATCTTGAGTCCTTAAATATCTTAAAAACTGATTTTAAAAGAGCTGAAAATGATTATAGGGTATGTTTGGGTTTCCTTGTTAAAAGAACTTATTGACTTTTTTAATAAGTTAATAAGTTAGTATGGAATGACTTATTAACTTATTTCACTCACAACCATCATATTGCCAAACACTATAAAATGACTTTTTAACTTTTTAAAAGTTAATAAGTTAATAAGTAAGGAAAAAAGCACTCCCAAACACCCACATAAACTAAAGATAGAGGACTTAGAGAAAACCATTTCAACTCTTAAACATGAGCACACAAACTACATGACTCAGATCAAGGACCTCATAACTAAGTTGACTGAATGCCAGGCTGAGCTTATGATCAGCAAAGCTAAGGCAGAAAAATGTGTTCTTGAAGAAGAGACCTTCAAGAACATAATATCCTCATCCTTGCATGAAAAAGTTTGTTATCAAAATAAGCAGGGACTGGGATCTAGTGAGATAGCTCTCCATACACAATCTTGTCTGTAAGATCTCCTAGGTGTGGAACTTGTGAAGATGAGTTTCCCCTCATAGATCCCTTGACTGAAGAGGAGATGGTGAAGAGTGACTCTGAGAAGAGTGAAGAAGAGCATTCTAAGAAGGGTCACAATCCCTCTCAGGAGAGTAAAGCTGTTGGGATGAACAAGTCCAAAAGAAAGAACTTGGTCAGGAAGGCAAAAGGAAGTCCAAGAAGGCTCAAGAGATCAAGGCCACCTTCAACTCTGTACAGAAATAAATCTTCATCTCTGCAGGATTTGAAGTGGTTAAGGCTGAAGACACAAACTTGAACTCCAACAAAAAGAGTTCTAGTTCATGTCCAAATCATCCCATCATCAAGAAGAAGGATGATCAGTTGTGCACCACTGCTGTACAACCTGAACCATCCAGCTCCAAAGGTAGTTCTATCCCCACAAGAATTGCCACAACATCTGCAAAGCTGAAGATGGAGAAGAAAAGTGATCAAGTTCAGTTCTGTTCTCAGAAGAAGACTCCTAGAAGGAAGAAATTGTACTATGTTATGTGTGGGAGTACTTCTCATTTTGCTAAGGATTGTGTTTACAATCCAAAGAGTGCTCTCCACATGACCAAGAAAAAAACTTCTAAGAGTTTGGAGAAGAAGAAGCAAGCTTCGGAAGGAAAATCTTTTTCCTTCGGAAGCTCCAAAATGAAGAAGAAGACAAGTGGAAACTTTCTTTCGGAAGAAAATTTAGTCTCAGAAGAAAGGAATACTTCGGAAGAACTGAAGCCTGCTGCAGTGAAAGGAAGATCTTCCGAAGGTTCAGTCATCAAAACTTCCAAAGTCAACAAAACTTTCGAAGTATTGATGGTCAAGTCTAAGCTTCCAAAGGTGGTGTGAAAGACAAAGAAAGACCAAGTGGCTTAAAGTTCTTCATCAACATCAGCAAATGATCCTCCTAGCATGACTATAGGATCAATTACTATTGCATAGTCTTCAACTTCTTTTGATGATCCCAAGACCAATGAGGCTTGGGTTTTCAAATGTAACTAATCATCTCTTTTATGCAGAAACAGCTCAAGACAAACAAAAATGTATGGATCATTAACAGTGGTTGTTCCAGGCACATGACAGACAATAGGTCACTACTCCAAAAGTTTGAAAGAATTGATGGAGGGCCAGTTGCTTTTGGAGGAGATGCAAGAGTTTACATTATAGGAAGGGGCAAGGTCACAAATGGTAAGCTCAGCATTGAGAAGGTAAACTTTGTCAAGGAGCTTGGGTACAATCTTCTGAGTGTATTCTAATTTTGTGATCAGAGTCATAACATGCTCTTTACTGAGTATGAGTGCATTGTTCTCAGGCCTAGAGTGGTCATTCCTCATGAGCATATCCTTCTCAGAGCCCCCAAGAAACAGAACATGTACAAGATGGATTTGCAAAAAACATTCCTCAGGAGAAGTTTCATGCTTTCTATCTAAAGCAAATAATGATGAGTCTTTCCTCTGGCATAAAACAATATGCCATGTAAACTTTAAAAATATGAATAAATTAATAAAAAATGACTTGGTAACTGAAATACCAAAGAAAGAGTTTACAAGTGATGACCATTGTGTTGCATGCCTAAAGGGGAAGCAACACAAGGTATCTCGCAAGCCAAAGGAACTACTCCCCTACACTTATTACATATGGATCTATTTGGCCCCACCAGTGTAATGAGTCTAGCAAAGACCTCTTATTGTTTGGTGATCACATATGACTTTACAAGATTCACTTGGGTCTTCTTTCTTAGAACTAAGGATAAGACCCCTGAGCTAAAAAATTTCATCTTAAAGATTGAGAATCAATGTGATCACAAGGTCAAAACCATAAGATGTGATCAAGGAACTTAATTCAAGAACCAAATCCTTGATACATTTTGTGATGAAAAATGTATTACAAGAAAATATAGTGCTCAGAGGAGTCCTCAATAAAATGGTGTTGCTGAGAGGAGAAACAGGACACTGCTTGAAGCTGCAAGAACTATGTTGTCTGACTCTAAAGTGCCCATCACCTTCTGGGCAGAGGCAGTGAACACTGCTTGCTATGTGCAAAATAAAGTTTTAGTATTTAAGACACATGGTAAGACTCCTTTGAACTTTGGCACAGGAGGAAACCTTTTATTGGTTTTCTCAGGTCATTTGGATGTCCTTGCACCATCTTGAATACCAAAGATCAAATTGCCAAGTTTGCTAAGAAATCAAATGATGGACACTTTATTGGATACTCTTCTCAAGCTAAGACTTATAGAGTATACAATCTCAGAACTAGAGTAGTTGAGGAGTCAGCCAATGTGACTTTCAATGAGCACACTCCCAGTGTGAAAGGTTCTGGTCTGGATTGGCTATTTGATCTTGACTTAGTGACCAACTGTTTTAACAAATCTTGTGAGCATGTTTCAGGATCCACAGTAATACTATCTACAGGTGATCCTGACCCAAGATTTGAGCTAAGAAGACCTTCAAGCTACACATCTTAAGCTCCAGTGGTAACTAATCCTGCAAATGAAGTTTCTACCAGCACATCAATGATAAATCATGCTGATACTTCTGGGGTGGCTTCAAATTCCAGCTTAGAGGCATAAAACTCAGATGAAGGAGCTTCAAATGTTGGAGAAAATGGTGGTGGTGAAATTGATTAGGAATTTCTTAATGCTAATAACCACTCCATTAAAGACAACATCAATGATGTCACACACTCATTGGATCAAGTAAATCTTGATAAGTGTGCTGATGTGGAGGGTGAATCCTCTTTGCCAAATCAGAATTTCTCTAATTTAGATCTGTCTAAGCAACTTGCTATGATCCCTCAGCTAAGGATCCACAAGTCTCACCCTACCATAAGCATCATTGGAGATGTTGATCAGGGGTAAGAACAAGAGGACAAACCTATGATGCAAATGTTTGTCTTCATTCTTTTTTCTTGTCCCAGATAGAGCCAAAGAAGATTGATGAGGCTCTAAAGGATAAAAGTTAGGTTGAAGCTATGCAAGATGAGCTGTTTCAATTCAAAAGGCAAAAGGTTTGGAACCTATGTCCTCTTCCTCAAGGGAAGACTACCATAGGAACCAAATGTGTGTTCAGGAATAAGAAGGATGATAGAGGACTTGTCATCAAGAACAAGGCAAGACTAGTTGTTCAAGGGTATACTAAAGAAGAAGGAATTGATGACACAGATGTTTTTGCTCCTCTAGCAAGACTTGAAGTGTTGGGATATTCCTAGCTTTTGCTGCATCCAAGAACTTCAAGGTCTACCAACTTGATGTCAAGTGTGCTTTTCTCTATAGAGTGATTGATGAAGAGGTGTATGTCAGACAACCACCTGGGTTTGCAAATCCTGATCATCCTGATTACGTCTGCAGGCTTGATAAAGCTCTTTATGGGTTGCACCAAGCACCAAGGAAGTGGTATGAGACTCTATCTCAGTATCTCTGTCAGCATGGCTATAAAAAGGGTACTATTGATGGAACTCTCTTCATCAAAGGAACAGGAAATGACATAATGCTAGTTCAAGTATATGTAGATGATATTATCTTTGGGTCAACTAATCCAAAACTCTACAGAGACTTTGAGAAGCTGATGAAGGACAAGTTTGAAATGAGTGCCATGGGAGAACTCAATTTCTTTCTAGGAATTCAAGTGAAGCAAGCTGAAAATGGCATCTTCATAAGTCAGCAAAGTATGCACAAGACATACTTAAAAGATTCAACATGACTGATTGTAAAGTCGCTAAGACATCCATAGCCTGAAACCACTCCCTTGGACCTGATCTTGAGGGGGAGTGTGTGGATGACCATCTCTACAGGGCAATGAAATGGTCTCTTATGTACCTCACAACTAGCAGGCCTAATATCATGTTTGCCACATGTATTTGTGCAAGATATCAAGCCAACCCCAAGATGTCACACCTAATCACTGTCAAGAGAATTTTAAGATATCTCAAAGGTGCTCCATCACTTGGCCTTTGGTATCCAAAGAACTCTAACTTCAATCTGTATGCTTATACAGAACAGGGTTCTTGTAGTTAAGACACATGGAAAAAACCACTTAATAGCTATGGAACAAGAGGCCATTGTTCATTGGCTTTCTAAGGTCCTTTGGCAGCAGGTGTACCATACTTAACACAAAAGACAATTTGGCAAAATTTGCTGAAAAGTCAGATGATGCTATTTTTGTTGGATATTCCTCTAACTCTAAAGCTTATAGAGTTTATAACATTAAAAATCAACAATTTGAGGAATCTTTCAACTTTGTAGTTAATGAGCACACTCCTTGTGTTAGGGGGAATGGACCTGATCATATCATTGATTTAGAATTGTTTCCAAACTATTCTAAACCATCTTGTGAGAATGTTTCAGCTGGAACAGGTGCTTAAAGTGATTCTGATGATGACCAACTGTTTGAGGTACCCAGACCTATTCCAAGTTCTCCAAGAGCTGCAACAAATCAAGCTCCCACTATTGATAGATCTGACAGTATGACTATCTCAAGGGATAGTGGAGCTTCAACCAATGGTTCACCAGTTGACCCTCAAACTTCATCAGGTGACACTACACAACACCAAGTTGATGGAAGTAGCATTTTGAAGGAACACGCAACTGTTAATGCTGCTTCACAACCAACAAATGATGATGATGTTTCTCATTCATTCAAAAAATCCTCATTGAATGAGTTTGAAACAACAGCTGGAGAAAGTGTTCAAGCTCCTGAGCAAAATAAGTCTAATTTGGATCTATCTTTGCAACTGGAGGTAATTCCTAGACTTAGGATTCACAACACTCATCCAGCTGAGAACATCATAGGGGAAGTCTCTAAAGGTGTGAGAACAAAAGGACAAACTCACAATAGGAATGTGTGCTTGTACTCATGCTTTTTATCCCAGATGGAACCCAAGAAGGTGGAAGATGCCTTGAAAGATAGTAGCTGGGTTGAATCGATGCAAGAGGAACTGCTTCAATTCAAGAGACAAAAGGTTTGGAACCTATGTCCGCTACCATCTGGTCAAGTACCTATAGGCACTAAATGGGTTTTCGGAAACAAGAGAGATGATAGAGGCTTGATCATCAAGAACAAGGCAAGACTAGTGGTTCAAGGATACACTCAAGAGGAGGGAATCGATTATACTGATGTCTTTGTACCTGTTGCAAGACTTGAGACAGTTAGGATCTTTCTTGCTTATGCAGCATCAAGAATTCACTGTTACCAGCTTGAGTCAAGTTTCTATATGATATAGATACAGTCTATGTGTGCAATCCAGGATTTAGACACAAGACAGTCAAGTTGTGTCTAGTGTCAATGGGATATAGAGCAGATGTGTGCCAAATGTGAAGGCCACACCACCCCAACAATGTGTGCAAATTGGATAAAGCTCTATATGGGTTGCACCAAGCACCTAGGCTGTGGTATGAGACATTGTCTCAGTTTCTCCTAAAGAATGGTTACACTAGAGGTACCATTGATAAGACTCTTTTCATAAGGAAGTCTGAAAAGGACATCTTGCTCGTTCAAGTCTATGTTAATGACATCATATTTGGTTCCTCAAATGACCAAATGTGTAAAGACTTTGAGAGCATCATGAAGAAGAAGTTTGAGATAAGTTCCATGGGAAAAATGGACTTTTTCCTTGGAATTCAGGTTAAGAAAATGAAGGAAGGGTTTTTCATCAATCAATCTAAGTATGTCAATGACATCTTAGAAAGATTTGACATGAAAGATTGTAAGCCAGCAAAAACACTTATACCCAGAAACCATAATCTTTGTCCTGACTCTAAGGGGGAGGATACTGATCAACATCAGTAAAAGGCAATTATTGGTTCTCTGATGTATCTCACAGCAAGTAGACCTGATATCAATTTTGCAACTTGCATTTGTGCAAGATATCAGGCTGTCCAAAGGTGTCTCATCTAGTTGTTGCCAAGAGAATCCTTAGATATCTCAAAGGAGCACCTAAATTAGGTCTCTGGTATCCAAGGAATAGTGATTTTAATCTCTATGGCTACTCTGACAGTGACTATGATGGCTGCAATATCAACAAGAAATCAACATCAGGTGGATGTCAATTTCTTGGTGGAAGGATCATCTCATGGCAATGCAAGAAGCAATCCTGTGTCTCTACATCAACTGCTGATGTTGAATACATTGCTGCTGCTAGTTGCTGTGCTCAGTTGCTGTGGATTTAGAACTAGATGATAGACTACCGGATTCAACTTCATGAGCACTCCTATCCATATTGACAACAATAGTGCTATTTCCATTACTGAAAATCCAGTAAAGCACTCCAAGACAAAGCACATTGATATCAGGTACCATTTCATTAGAGATATTCATGAGAAAAATCTAATTAAGCTAATCAAAGTTGACTCAAATGAACAATATGTTGACTTGTTCACCAAAGCTTTTGATGAACAAAGATTTAAGTATCTCATTACAGCTATTGGGATGATAAATATTGATTAGTCTATCTCATTTGAAAACCTTTTTAAATGTGTAAAGTCTTATGTCAAAACAATCTAAGCCTTGTTACAAAAGGTCTTTCTCTGAAATTTTCACTAATTATAAATTCTTCCGAAGAGGAATTAACCCTTGGAAGATGTTTTACATATCTTTCGAAGCAAATTCCTCCCAGGATAATTTTCTTCTCGGAAGAGTTTTTAGTCTCGGAAGAAGCGATTGATTTCATATCAGATCTACTTCCGAAGATTATAACACTCTCAATTTGGAAAGCAATTTTTATTCTTGGAAGTAAGAACTTTACCTTCGGAAGTAAATTTGCCTGAACATTACCTTCGGAAATGCTTTATACTCGGAAGAAAGACTTTACTGTGTAACGGAAATCTTTTGGGCCCCACTCTGTAAAATAGTAAAGATTTTGTTAATGATGTCGGATTATTTAAATGGACTAAGCTTTACCGCCCCTGTCACATCCTCCACTGAAACATTCCATCATCTTATCCAAACCCTTTAAACCACCATTTCACCCATTTAAATAACCCTGACTAATCACTTTCATATTTTTACCAAATTTACTGCCCTAAAAGCTTCCTTCGTCTCCAATTCACCCAATTCCGAACTCATTTTCCTGCAACTTTCTGAAATGGCCCTTAACCCTCAGCACAACCAAGTCGCACTCCTTAATTCTTCAAGGGATGCCGACTTCTCTGATATCATATCCTTTCTTACCCAATCATCTTATTACACTGCTCTGACTGTTAACCCTACTGTTTACTCAAATCACATGGCTGAATTTTGGGCAAATGGTCAGATTGAAACCCTAAATGGGGTTTGGATAATAAGATCGAGCATTTGTGGCCAGGAGTTGGTCATTTCCGAACAACTCATCAGGGAGCATCTTGAGCTTCATGATGAGGGCGCTCCTACTAAGTTCCCCAAGACAGATTTGGACAACACCTATATCCAAATGGGATATGGTGGAGATGTAAGCAGGTCTATTGTCTACAAGTTCAATTTTTCTCACAACTAGAAGTTTGTGCTGCATGTCGTTCTTCATTGTTTATCCAACAAATCTGTAGGATGGGATAATCCCATATGAACTAGGGTGCCTAGTTCATGGATGGTGAGAAGCCTCCGCTTTAATTATTCAAGGTTTGTGCTGACCAATCTTATGGGGAACCTCCAACGGGACACATTCTTCATTTATCCCAGGTTCCTTCGGCACATAATCCACTGTGAGTTGGACCAGAGTTAGCTTGTCTGTGCAGCTTCTTTGACAGTCCCTCAAATGGGGCCGACCATCTTCAAGACTTTGAAGAGAGTGTCCACCAATTTCGCCGGATGATATACTGCTCTTCTTCTAGGTATGACTGAGCCAATGGCTCCTGGTGACATCCCTGTTAACCCCACAGGTGATGAACCCACACCAACAACTACCCTCAAATTGCCAAATCTACCTTCTCACCCCATCACTATCACATATCAAAGACTCCCCAAACGAACCCTTGTTTAATCTTCTCTAATTGAACAAGCACCTCCTGTTCAATCCAAAAAGACTAGAATGGAACAATGGGCTCCCACTCAGTCTGAGGTCCCACCATCCTTCACAATTGACCTCAATATGGGTATTGAGTCTCCTCAGTGTCAAACCTATGAGCCCGAAACCCAAGCTAAAAATTCCCAGGATGAGTCTCTATACTCCTCTAAGCAGCCAAAAAGGGACGACCCCACTATAGGCTCACGAAGCAAGGCAAAAATCGAGCATCGAAGTGAGCATATAAGAAGAAGCCTTTAGACATTGACCAAGGTCCCGGGTCATTAGGCTTAACCTCTATATCCTTTACTGACCTATTAATGGGAACTGATGAAGAGATTATGTCTCTTCAGGGCAATGAAGTTGATCCACAACACCCTCTCAAGGATCAACAGAGCCTAGAGAGACCTCTAATCTCTAGGCCCCATCAGCAAGCCTTTACTGAGGTGAGTCCCAGTGATGTGGAGGGGCCTCATGTAGATTCAGCTGCCACTACTGAAGGAGCCTCAATGGACCTTCAGGACAATGGTAACATCACTGAGACTGAATCTACCGCAACCATGCCCTTTGATGACTCTGAAAGAGACATCATTGAACAAGGGAAACCAGGGTGTTAAGAAACCACATTTGGTGGTGAAGATGAACATACTAGGTATGTTACCTCATCTCCTCATGATTCTTCAAAAGAAGATGAGGGAAGACTGCAGCTCACCATTAAAGACCTACTTTCTAAAGTCTCAAACCTTGAATCTAAGGTTAAGACTTTAGAGGATAGGTCTGCCACTCAGCAACTTGAGATTGAAAATCTCAAGGCCAAACTATCGGAGAAACAGATTGAGAGGTCTGTTAGGCATGTACCAGTTCAGGTCTCATTGACCTCTTCCTCTAGCTCATCAAGCTCTCAAGATGATGCTACCAAAAAGGGGGAGAGTGTTCAGGGACAAAGCCAAAGACAAGAGGAACCACAAAGTCAAGCTCTCACTTCCTTAAGTTCAAGATACCCCATGCAACAAGCTTTAGTTTTTCATGAGCCTCCTCCAGTTGTAATTCAAGTGGATCAAAGGATGATCCAAGATCTCAACAGGTTCTTCAACAAGTTCCTGATGGAATCTCTCATTGAACTACCAAGTCCTGACTTGTCTGTGGTTTACTTCGGAGCTCAAGAGCTTTAGAGGTTAAATGCACCTTCTACCACTATTAAGGAAGTTGGTCAACCTAAGGTCCAAGTGGAACCTGAGATTAATTTCGAAGGGGAAACAAGGACTGATGGCCCAGCAACTGAGACAGTTGGGATAGATAGTGCATTCCACAGACTTTCAAAGAAGAAGTCAAAGCCTCGGAAGAACAACTTCAATCTTTCGAAGCTGAGATTGTAGCTGCAGAAGGACTATTCTCTTTATCCAATGATCTAATAGTCACAGATGCAATCCTAGAACTTGCATCTGAGGTTAACAGGGAGGATTTTCTCACCCAACCCCTAGCTCAAACATTAGCATTAACTCCAGCTCCCATTACCACCAGTCAACCTAAACCTTCCATCCAAGAACCCCCAAAGTCTTGCACTTCCGAAGATGTCAAAGAAAAGAGGAAGATGACTGATGTAGAGCTTCAGGAGGAAGCAAGGTTAGAAAAGCTCAAAAGAAAAGGTAGACTTCCAACTAGGAAGTTGCTAGCTGCTAGTAGCAAAGCAGCTGCAGCCAACCAGGAGGCTGTCAACAACAAAAGAAGAGTGGAAATCATTGACAGACTTGTCAATTTAGAAGCTGTGAATGAAGACGTACTCCTGCTACCATTAGAGGAGCTAGTTGAGTTAGAAAAGGCAACTTTACTTCAAATTCAGCAAAAGGAAGAAGCAGCAAGGTTGGCCTTAGAGGAAGAAAGGGAGAAGAAGAAATAGAAGTTGATCAGCAGCTTAGGAGGGAAAGGATAACTTTCCTAACCTCCAGGGGTTTCTCTCTAGAAGAATTATCTCCACATAACAATGATACGATCTTATGGCTCTTCAACAAAGAGCAAGATCAAATGGAGAAGTAGAGAAAGAAAGCTACCAAGGAGAAGCTGAGGTTAAAGAGGAAGAAGGAAGAGGAAGCAGGACTTGCTACTGCCAAGAAGATAGGTGAAAAGACCTGGATGAAAGACTATCTCTGGGGTCATGGCTTCTCTGGCAGCCAGGTGGGTCCTATGTCTGAGAAGACCCTCCAGCGACATGTCAGTGACATAAAGGCTGACATTCGCTCGGGGAAGAGAAAGGAGATGTACATAAGGGGACAGGGGATGATCTTCAAACCAACCACTCAACCCCAACCTCAAACCCAACCACAAACTGAACCAATTCCTTTTCCATTCCCCATCAAGACTGAACCAACCACTGAGCCTTACACTCCTGAACCTACACCATCAACCCTACCAGCTTCCTCACCTCAAACACCTATACTACCCATCCTCCAACCCAAAACACTTGCCAGAATCCAAACACCACAACCTACCCAACAACCTCCCAAACCATCCCTCAGCCTTCCAAACATCTCTCCTTAGATGAGTTCAAGGCAATCAAGACAAAGCTCATCAACTTTACAACCCTGAGCGACATCTCTTGTGAGGATGATTCTGTCAAACTGACTTATGTTGATGGATCCTCATGTTCCCTCACTAGAGATCAATTTCTTGATCTGCCCAGAGGAACATTGGACCAAGCTGCAAAGCTCCTTGACCTCAACTCAGATACTCTGAATGAGGAAGAAAAGAAGCTAAGGAGAAGGCTGGTGACTCTGCTGGATACAAAGAAAGGAGACAAGATGCCAAGTCAACCCCTTATGCCTAGGAAGAAGATTATCCAGTGGAGGTTCGAAGACTCTTCTCACAACTTTGTTGTTGAGAGAGAGAATGGAGAGCTAAACAAGCTAAATGCCTCATCTCTGCTAGACTTAAACAGATTTGATATTGCTGAGTTAGCAGAGAAGCCACTCTCCAACCCCTCCAACTCTGAAGTAGCTGCTCACATCAATCACCTGAGCAGTCTTCATCTGGCCGAGCTAATTGCTCGGACCAAGATTGAAGAAGAGTTGAAACTGAGAGAGGAGGAGAAAAGGAAGGGATGAGCAACCAAAGGCAAAGCCTTTCTTAAAATGGTTGAGGGTCCAGAACTTGAATCCATAGTTAGATGGGAGTATGACTATAACTCCCGTCAACTAACTCTTTTCAGGGGGGCATAACAAAGGTACATGTCGTTCAGAGTGATAGACTAGATCTCCTATCCACTAATGACTTGTACAAACTTCTCAGCACCACTTCGGGGAAGAACAAGGAAACAGACAAATATCTTCTGTCCCTAGTGTTGAAGGTTTTGAGAAGCAGAAACAAGTGAGGTTTTAGTAGCATCAGCCTAGGGGGAGTTTGTTGGATCTAAAAAGGCTGGTGCAACCAAAACCAAATCACTTAGACTATTTTGGTGCAACTAATAAAGGACTTCTGAAGCTATGTGTGGAACTTCCGAAGGAAAAGGAGTTCTTCCGAAGACAAAGTGTAAGATCAACTTCCGAAGGAAAACTCCAACTTCTGAAGACAAAGTGTTCACTTCCGAAGATCAAGACTTAGAAGAAAAGATCAGAAGTCAACTTCTGAAGTATGAAGAAATGAAGAAGTCCTCAAGCCTCGGAAGAAGTAGCCTCTTCCGAAGTATACGTGGCTTCGGTAGAACTTGTTCTTCCGAAGACTAACCTTCGAAAGACACTACTATGAACCAATGGACATAAATATGGTCTCTCTGACACTCCATTGCAGACCTCTAAGATACTGCATGGTGTTTTCTCAAAATCCATGTAGTTGACCATACTTTATTCCATTGTTCACCTTTATAAGTTAGTACAGTTGCCAACTTTAGTTGGTGACAAAAGGTAAGTCATGGACATGTCATGACTACCATATCTTAGATAATACTTTATCTAAGATACCTTAACTTTAGCATTGTAGTATACGTTTTAGTTATAGGTTTTCAGCTGGTATCAAAGTATATCCGGCTGTAGGATCTAGTATATATAGTTTCTCATTGTAACTCTTGTAACATGCTTGTAAGAATCTTGTAACACTTTGAGTTAAGAAGTAATATATACAAGTGCCTTGAAAATTATTTCTTTGTGTTCTTTGATACTTATTATATTATTATCAACTCTTAGAAGAGATCCTAACTTATTCTGATCCGAGTGTAGTATAAGTGAGTTTGAGAGAAATCCAAGTGTTAAGTGACAAAACCCGTTCCTGCACTTAGCCTGATGAGCTTAGTAGCCCAACCGCCTTAAGCCTTCACTCTGAGTCTCAACACTCAAGTGAACAACCTTCAGGGGACAGTTTTCATCCCCATCCTCTAGACCTAAATCAACCCATTCCTAACCTTGAATTCTATAGTGAAGAAGACTTAGGTTTCAGTGAGTACCATGAGTCTCTCTACTCTTCCCCTACTCAAAGAGAGATGAGTGCTCCTGAGTCTCCTCTGTCTAGCCCACATCAGTCACCCATTACTGAGGTGGACCTCTCTGAACCTGTTCAGGAGATCCATATGGACGAGGCTCTCACTTTTGCAAGTGATTACATCATTAAGACCTCAACCATGGCAACTCAACCCATTGAAACTTCAACTGAGGCTGTCAGTGAGCAGAGGAAATCCAGCAGCCAAGAACTTGAAGCTGGTTGTGAGAGTGAGGACTTTGGTCCAATTCTCTCATCGCCCAGTGATTCTTCTGATGAAGATGAGGGGAACTTGAAACTAAAGGTACAAAAACTATCAAAAACATGCACCTATTTAGTCTCTAAGGTTAGTCACCTTGAATCTCAGGTGACTACCCTGCAAAACAAGGTCAATGATCAGCAATTTGAGATATCTTATCTCAGGGAAAAACTAGCTAGGAGACCTTTAAGGAGAGCTCAACCAGGAACACAAGAACCTATGGATGTGATTGACCTAACTCCTAGCTCACCTATGCAAGAGGGTGATGCTACCAAAAAGGGGGAGAAAGTCATTGCAATCACAAAACCTTGGAGTTCTTCAGGGAGTATGGTCATTGAGGACTCACCATCCTCACTTGCAATTGTGCATACTCAACAACTTCCTCAAGTTCACATTGATGTGGACTCTCTAGACTCCTTCATTCAGAGTCTTTTTGAGGAAGGCATTCCAAGGGCTATGTCATCCCCACCCCAAGGAACTTCAAACTACATCATTGGGTGGAGGTATGATGCTGACAGAAGAGTCCTCATTCTTGAAAGAGTTCAAAGGCAGCAAGAGGTATTCAACTTTCAGACATTGAACTACTATGAAGGTCTTGACCTGATCAACATGCCACTTGTCAACCCAAGTCAATCTAGACAAGCTGGCAGGCTGGCATAAGGGATTCAAGACAGAACTACTGAAGAGTTCAACCTAAGAAGGAGACAAAGGCAATTAGGTAATGTCATTGGTCAACTAGATGTTGAGGCAGACCCTAAGATTAGCTTCAAAGGTAAAACCTTGACTGAGAGCCCAGTGATATAGCCTGAGAGCCCTGTCACACCAACAACTACTTCAGCAATTCATTCCCTCAGTGAAACACCTGCTGTGTAAGGCCCCGTTCCCGGGATGCTCACAGCTGGTTAATCATTGCTCATAAAACTTATAATTACGTTTATCTTTCATAAACAACGCATCAGAATCATCAAAATAAACATCTCATTTCATTACAAAAGCTTTTGCAAATCAATACATCGTTATCAAGTTACAAAATACGTGTTGCATTACATCATAAAAGCATTACAAAAATGGATGCCATCCAAAAAAGCTGAGTAGCCGCCCCATGCCATCCTCAGTAACCATTACCTGCCAACTGGAAACACATAAAAGTCAGCGTTGCTGAGTGAGTTCTAGTTATATAATAAAACAATACTTTATCTTTCGTTTAAAACCGTTCTTTACTTTTGCATGTGGTCATACATGATACGTACACATAGATAATATCATTATTATCTTCATCATTCATCCATTAACTTCCATTCATTCATACTTTCTTACTTTCATTCGTTCGTTCATCATTACATCTTTTCTTTTCGTCAAAACCATGAACTTTACCCTTCCGTCAGCTGGTACTAGGTCGAAGCCTATCATAGACCTTCCATCACGGTGCACAGCACCCTGGCCGCAGTACCGAAGGTAAAAATTCAGGTATACCATTGTTATGCGCTATACCCTTCCGTCAGCTGGTACTGGGCCGAAGCCTATCATAGACCTTCAATCATGGTGCACAAAACCCTGGCCACAGTACCAAAGGTAAGCAACAATGGTTCTACATAAATGGTCAATCACAAAGAAGGACCCCGATGTGCATCCTTCTGGGGTAGCTAACCCACACACCAATGGGCTAATACCCTACATTGGGGCGTGTCCCGACATACAAGGTTTGCAAGACTTTTGTTACTTTTCATCGTTCATTAATGCATGAATTCATTCATCATGTTCCTCTTTCATTATCTTCCACTTTACGTTACATAATACCTTCATTTCATTCATTAACATTCCACGAAAAGCCAAGGGAAAATAATCATATATAGTAACACGGAACATCAACATACACAGTCAACATCATCATACAAAGCATCATCATACATACATAACATACATCAAGAATAATCACACAACATCATACATCATCATCATCATGCCCAACAAAAACTTTATGGTTTCAAAAGTCAACTTACATGAACTACCGGGAACCTTCCACGTCAAAACTTACATTTGCACTTTCCCCCGAAAGTCAGTAAATAAACTATGTTCCCTCGGGTACACAAGCCCTACTTGGGCGTATGGGCACCCTTCAGTCGCATGGCCTCCCCAGGCGACTGAACCCATGCGGATGGACACAATGCGGATGAATCCCATGCGAATGGACCTAATGAGGATGAACACCTGTCCGAATGGACCTAATGCGGATGGACCTAGGCGTATGGACCTCAGTCGCATGACCCCCCATGCGAATGACCCTCAGTCGCACGACTCACAAGCGTATGGACTCCAGTCGCACGACTCACATGCGAATGAACCTCAGTCACACGACTTGCATGCATATGGACCTCAGTCGCATTCCTTTCGGTCGCATGACCTCCAGTCGCATGCCATTCGGTCGCCTAGCCCTAACTGGTGCAAATGTAGTTCATCCTGAACCCAATCTGCCATTTTCGGCCTCCAAGCTCTCCCAAACTCGTTCTAAGCCCAAATCAACCATTCTAAACCTTAGAAACACATACCACAACACCATTCAAACAAACACAAGTCCGAAAACAAAAACCCATTCGAATCACACACAAACACATACACACGGGTTCAACACACACACACTTCAAAAACGGGTTTTACTATGTGTTCCAGCACCCAAATCAATTGAAAACGTGTAAAAAGAGGGGTCCTAGAACTCACACAACCAACCCCGATGAGTAGAGCTTTAATCCAACCCGCTACACTTCAACTTTCACGCCCGAATCCACGAAAACGAAGCTTGAAACCGCTTTTCTCCCTCTCTTCTCCCTTGGCTGAATTTTGTGAGTGTGGGGGAGGGTGTGGGCTGCCCTCCCCTCTTAATCCCCCACTCTTCCAAGCCTTCTCCCATTTTGACAAGTTTGGTCCCTCGACTTTGGACTTTATTTCTTTTTCTTCTTTCGTCGGCTTCAAAGAAAATATCCGGGTGTTACAAGTCCACCCCTCTTATTTAGGTTTCATCCCCGAAACCTGTTATTCCTCGAACAAACGTGGGTAATGCTGCCTCATTTCTTCTTCAGTCTCCCACGTTGACTCAGATCCTTTCCTGTGCTTCCACTATACACGCACAAGAGGAACCACTTTATTCCTCAGCATCTTCTCTTTTTGATCGATGATTGCCACTGGTTGCTCCACATAATTGAGCCGTTCATCTACCTCGATATCCTCCAGTGGAACAATCATATCCTCGTCCGCCAAACATTTCCTCAGATGAGATACGTGGAATGTTGGGTGAATCCCACTTAGCTCATCTGGTAACTCCAATCTATAGGCCACCTCTCCTACTCGAGCAATGATTCGTAAAGGCGCTATGTATCTCGGGCTCAACTTGCCCCGCTTTCTGAACTGGATGATACCCTTCCAAGGTGAGACCTTCAACATAACCCGGTCACCCACCTGGAACTCAATCGGTCTGCGTCGTTTATCAGCATACGACTTCTGTCTATCTTTGGCTACCTTCATGAAGGCCTTGATCCTTTCAAGCTTCTCAGTCGTAGCCTCGATTACCTCGACGCTCCCTAACTCCTTCTAACCAATATCACCCCAACACACAGGAGTTCTACATCTCCTACCATATAGCATCTCATAAGGAGGCATACCAATAATGGCATGATAACTGTTGTTATATGAGAACTCCGCTAACAGTAAGTGGTCATCCCAATTTCCTCCAAAATAAATAACACATGCTCGTAGCATAGCCTCCAGCGTCTGAATGGTCCTTTCGGACTGACCATCTGTCTGGATGTGATAAGACGTG
This sequence comes from Flaveria ramosissima, assembly GCA_025215565.1. Taxonomy (NCBI): domain Eukaryota; kingdom Viridiplantae; phylum Streptophyta; class Magnoliopsida; order Asterales; family Asteraceae; genus Flaveria; species Flaveria ramosissima. The sequence continues at coordinate 18,938,221 of CM046031.1, read as the reverse complement.
CTGATATGTAACCTTGTCCCCATCGCGTCGTGGAATTTCTTCCAAAATTTAGATGTAAACCGGGTGTCACGATCAGACACAATAGAAACAGCACACCATGACGAGTTACAATCTCCTTAATGAAAAGATCCGCCAACCTCTCGGATGAATATGTCTCGCGGATCGGCAGGAAGTGAGCACTCTTTGTCAGACGATCAACAATCACCCATATAGCATCATACCCTCGCGCGGTACGCGGCAGCTTCGTAATAAAATCCATGGTGATATGCTCCCACTTCCACTCCGGTATATCCAAAGGTTGGATCTTCACGTACGGCTTTTGGTGCTCGGCCTTCACTTGTAAGCAAATAAGGCATTTACTCACATACTCCACCACATCACGCTTCATACCCGGCCACCAATAATCTTTCTTCATGTCTTGATACATCTTTGTAGCACCGGGATGAATAGAGTACCGAGTCTTGTGAGCTTCATCCATGATCTTCACCCGTAGATCCCCAAAACAAGAAATCCACATCCGGGCGAATCGGGTTCTAACACCGAGTGTGTTTTCACCCAATTCCGCAACAAGACCTCTCATTCTTTCAGAGTTAAGGTGATCTTTTTTCAATGACTCATCTTGAAACTCCTTAACTTGCTTCATCACATCCGAGGTCATGATCAACTGGTAGGCTTTCACCCGAATCGGCTCGGATCTCTCTTTACGGCTAAGGGCATCCGCCACCACATTGGCTTTGCCCAGATGGTAATGGATCTCGCAATCAAAGTCATTTATGAGCTCCAACCATCTCCTTTGCCTCATGTTCAAATCCTTCTGCTCGAAGAAGTACTTCAAGCTTTTGTGGTTAGTGAATATGGTGCACTTTGTCCCATACAGGTAGTGCCTCCAAATCTTTAACGCAAAGACCACAGCTGCTAGCTCCAAGTCATGAGTAGGATAGTTAACCTCATGAACTTTCAACTGTCAGGATGCATAGGCTATAACCTTTCCTCTCTGCATTAAGACACACCCCAACCCCGAGTAAGAAGCATTAGAATAAACCACCAGATCTTCACTTCCATTGGGTAATGACAGAACAGGACTTGAGTCAATCTCGCCTTCAATTCCTCGAACGCCTTCTCTTGAGCTTGACCCCATACAAACTTCACATCTTTTTGGGTCAACTTAGTTAGTGGAGAAGCGGTCTTAGAGAAGTCTTGAATGAATATTTTGTAGTAGCCCGCCAAACCCAAGAAGCTACGAATCTCGGATGGCGTCTTTGGAGACTTCCATTGCATCACCGCCTCCACCTTTGCCGGGTCCACCATAATCCCATCAGGATTCACCACATGACCCAAGAACTAAACCTCTCGCAACCAGAACGCGCACTTAGAGAACTTGGCGTACAACTTCTCCCTTCACAACGTCTCCAGAACCTCCCGAATGTGACCGGCATGCTCTATCTCGCTCTTCGAATAAATCAGGATATCGTCAATAAACACGATCACTGATTCATGCAACATTGGCTGACACACTCGATTCATCAAGTCCATAAAAGCAGTTGGCGCGTTGGTCAAACCAAATGACATAACGAGAAACTCGTAGTGACCATAACGCATGCGAAAAGCTGTTTTAGGGATACCCTGCTCCTTCACCTTCAGCTGATGGTAGCTCGATCAAAGATCTATCCTTGAAAACCAACTGGCACCTTGAAGCTGATCGAACAAATCATCAATTCTTGGTAAGGGGTATCGGTTCTTTATCGTCAACTTATTCAACTCACGGTAGTCAATACACATCATCATACTACTGTCTTTCTTCTTCACAAACAGGACCGGAGCACCCCAAGGAGAGATACTCAGTCTAATGAACACTTTATCAAGCAGCTCTTGCAAATGCTCCATCAACTCCTTCATCTCCGTCGGAGCTAGCCGATACGGTGCCTTGGCAACATGTTGGGCACCCGGTATCAGATCAATCTGAAACTCGACCTCTTTGTGAGGTGGCACTCCTGGTAAGTCTTATGGGAACACGTCTGGAAAGGCACACACAACCGGTACCTCAGACAGTTGTGGTGTTGGCGTATCCACATCCTTTACATAGGCCAAGTAGGCACTACACCTGCGCATCATACACTTTCCCGCCACCGCCATTGAAATCACTTTCGGAATCGTCGTGACCTGATCACCATAAACCATCACCGAACTCCCGTCAGGCGCTGTCAAACAAATCATCTTCTTGCGAAACACAATGTTCGCCTCGAAGTCCGCTAACCAATCCATCCCAAGAACTACATCGAAACCACCTAAGGTCATCACGAATGGTCTAATAGGAAACTTGTGACCTTCTAATTCCACATCACAACCTTCGATCATCTCAGAAATCCTGGTAGACTTACCTATGGCAGTTTCTACATCAAAGGGCACATCAACACGTCTACTACTAACAGACAGCTTCGCACAGAAAGCAGCAGAAATAAAACTTCTACAGGCACCAGAATCAAATAACACAGAAGCTATATTTTGGTTCACTAGAAACGTACCGGACACAACGTCAGGGTCCGTCCTAGCCTCCTCCTGTGTCATCGTGAACGCCCTGGCGCTCGCCCTTGGTCCCTCTCCTCCAGCCTTCTTCACCCCGGAACCCTCAGCCCTCGGCTTCTTACAATCCCTACTCATGTGGCCCTCCACGCCACAGTTATAACACTTCACCACCCCACAATCTCTTGCCAGATGACCGGGCCTCCCACATTTAAAGCAGAGGTTTGTTCCCCACCTACACTCTTCTGTATGCTTCTTCCCGCATTTACCACAACTTCATCCCCATACTGGATGTGACCACACATCGGTCATCCACCCTCGCAGCCTTGTTGTTTGGAGTGAAACTCTCACGTTCAACCCACTTTCCTTTCCCATTCTTGTCGCTGCTACCCTTCTTGTTTAATTCAATCACGGTCGTCTCCTTCACTGCCCTAATTACCTCAGTCACCATAGACGGCATAATCATCTGCATAACTTGTTGAACTCCCTCAACCACAGCCTCTTGCAATGCGGTCCTCAGGTTAGCACTATCATTACCGCCTTCCGGGTGATGGATCTCAGGCTCTTCGAGTGCCATATCAGCAGCCCTAGTCATACTTCTCGTGACACGCGATCCAGCACCACGTCCACCACAACCTTCACCTGGCGAAACCTTCGAAGATCTACCACCGGCCATCCTCTAAACACACTATAAGATTCAAACACTGTAAGGATTCCTATAAGTATGATGCAGCCAAAACGTCCAAAGTCTCTCTGCAAGCAATGCACTAAAGAACTGAAGTAGAAATGCTTCGGAAGTTTTACACCATGCACTAGAAATATTCTAAGTGTAAAATCTTCCGAAGCCAAGACCAATGTCTTCCGAAGCCAAATGTGAAGTCTTCCGAAGCTTTAGAGACAAAGTCTTCCGAAGCAAAATAGTGAAGATAGATTTCTTCCGAAGACTTTTAGAGATATGCCTTTATCCGATGTACTTTACCATAAAGCTGGACCACCTTTCCGCTGCAACTCTGTAAAGTCACCAACTTACATGAGTTGGTGAAAGGTCCATGCTTTTGGTAACTGTACATTGAGGTCTTGAGTCCATGCTTTCTACTTTATGTACTTTTATTCTTTTTGTAATATATTAGGATGTGAGCTATGGCATGTCATAGTCACAAGTCAAAAGGCAGATATGTCTTTTGACTCTACAATTGATTTTGTTTGTGTCTAGTCAATTGTATCTAGCTGGCTTTCAAAGTATAGCCGGCTGTAGGTTGTAGTATAAGTATTCCATGTTCTAGTATCTTTCTTTATGCTTTGTAACACTTGTAATAGAACTTGAGAAAGCAATATACTGCATCCTTAAAACCCAATCTCTTGTGTTCTCTTGTTCTGTCTCTTACTCATTACTTGTGTTCTTAGTATCATTATTGTGGTTAATCTAGTCTACTGTTTGATTAAAGTTTGGTTAATCTCCTCTTTGTGTTGTTGTGTTGTAAGTGACCACCCTTCACCGGTCCTGCAATTGGTATCAGAGCATTTTAGGCTCTTGATATAAGATCTCACCATCTTAAGATCCCTCACACACACAAATACTAAACTTTTCAAATGGCAGCCATTTCAAAGACTGATATGGAAACTGGAACCATGAACAAGTCCCCACTGATCACTCTTGATGACTTTGATACCTGGTGTATGAGAATGGAAGGTTTCATCAGGTCTCTAGACTCAAGAATATGGGAGTCTGTTGAAAATGGACCTTTCATACCCAGCACTCCTTCTGCTACTGGTGCTGGTATGATCCCCAAAGATGTGGCTAACTACTCTGATGAAGATAGGAAGAGAGTAGAGATTGACAGAAAAGCCATGACAGCTCTTCAAACTGCCCTTCCAAACTCTGTGTACAGAGGTTTCAAGAAGTGCAAAACAGCTAAACAGCTGTGGGATGCACTAAAAATGATGTATGAAGGCTCCTTTGAAGCCAAGGAGAACAAGAAGGATCTCCTGAAGCAGCAGTTTGAAAACTTCACCTTCAAAACAGGTGAAACCATGCCTCAGCAATACTTCAGGTATGTTGAGATAGTGGATACCCTTGTGGATGGAGGAGTTCCTCTTGAAAATAGAGACATTGTAAGGAAGTTCATGTCCTCACTTCCTAGGCAATGGACACACTATTGTGTGGTGATCAAGAGGACAGAAAATCTCAAAACTCTTACTCTGACAGAGTTATATGGGATTCTCAGTGGTTACCAGATGGAGATGAACATGCAACGTTCATCAGGCAACTCCAACAATCAATTGGGTTCAGCCCTACATGTGGTTGAAAGGGATAGCATAGAACCCCAACATCATCTCATATGCTACCCTGACAATTCACCAAAGGGTCCTTTCATCACTTTCCCAGAGACACCCAGGGAGAAATACACTCAAGGAAGCCCATTCCAAGAGACAAGCTCTTCTCAAGCCTTTGTGTCTTCTGATGAAAGTTGTGGCAACTCTCTTTTCACTCTTGAAGACCTGGATTGTATCCATCCAGATGATCTGGAATATATGGAAATAGTTCAGCAGATGGCTCTTCTAACTCATAGAGCCTAGAAGTTCTACAAGAGAACTGGAAGGAGGTTTTCAAGCAATGCAACTAGTGGAAAGTTTGGATTGGATAAAAGCAAAGTCAAGTGTTACAACTGTAACCTGATGGGCCACTTTGCTAGAGAGTGTAAGGCACCTAAAACAAATGGTGGCCATACACAAACTATACCAAACTACACTGAGAAAGCCCCTCAGAATGAGAAGCCAAAGCAACAAGTTGTTGTTGCTGTTGAAGAAGGAGGCTTTGACTGGAGCTTTCAGGTGGAAGATGCTTCTCCAAACCAAGCACTAATGGCAGATCATGATGAAGCCAAGGTATTGGAACATCTCTGTACTCCTGAATGCATTGCTAAAGTTAATAGATACAGGTCCTATAACTTGGAGATGAGATCTGATCTTGAGTCCTTAAACATTTTAAAATCTGATTTTAGAAAGTCTGAAAATGATTATAAATTAAAGATAAAGGACTTAGAGAAAACCATTTTAGTTCTAAAACATGAGCATACAGATTTTAGGACTCAAATCAAAGATTTCATAACCAAGCTGATTGAGTGCCAGGCTGAGCTTGTGATCAGCAAAGCCAGGGCAGAAAGGAGTGTTCTTGAAGAAGAGACCTTCAAGAACATGATATCCTCATCCCTGCACAACAAGGTGTGCTATCAAAATAGACAGGGACTGGGATCTAATGAGATAGCTCCTCCACACACAATCATGTCTGTAAGATCTCCTAGGTGTGGAACTTGTGAAGATGAGCTTCCTCTCATAGATCCTATAAGTGAAGAGGATGAAGAAGAGATAGTGAAGAATTCCTCTGAGAAGATTAAAGAGGAGGATTCTAAGAAGAGCAACTATCCTTCTGAGGAGAAGATAATTACTGAGATGACCAAGTTAATAAGAAAGAACTTGATCAGGAAGAGCAAAAGAAAAGCAAGGAAGGCTCAAAAGATCAAGGCTACTTTTGACTCTAAGTAGAAACAAGCTTTTATCTCTGCAGGGTTTGAAGTAGTAAAGACTGAAGACATCAACCAAAACTCTTCAGCTAAGAGTTCTGGTTCTTGTTCAAATCATCTCAGTACCAAGAAGAGGACTGATCTGCCGTGTACCATTGCTGCACAGTCTGGACCATCAAACTCCAAGTACAGTTCACAGCCCATAAGAACTGTCTCAGCATCTACAAAGATGAAGGTGGAGAAGGGATGTGACCAAAGACAGTCTTGTTCTCATAAGAAGACTCTTGGGAAGAAGAAAATGTTGTGTCCCATGTGTGAAAGTACCTCTCAAATTGCTAAGGATTGTCCATACAATCCTAAAAGTACTGTCCATATGACCAAGAAAAAGACTTCAAAGAGTTCCAAGAAGATTCAAGCTTCGGAAGGAAAGTCTGTTTCCTTCGGAAGCTCCAAATCTAAGAAGAAGGCAAATGGAAAATTACCTTTGGAAGAGAAATTGGTCTCGGGAGAAAGGAATTCTTTCGAAGCACTAAAGTCTGCTGCAGTGACTGCAGAATCTTCCGAAGGTTTAGTCATCAAAACTTCCGAAGTCCCAAAAGCTTCCGGAGTTATGAAGGTCATGTCCAAGACTCCAAAGGTGGTGTGGAAGTCTAAGAAAGACCAAGTGACTGAAAATTCTCCATCAACAACAGCTCAAGATCATCCTAGCACAACCATAGGATCTATTACTGTTGCATTACCTTCTATTATACTTAGTGAGCCCAAGACAAGTAAGGCTTGGGTTTTCAAATGTAACTAATCATTTTCTTTGTGCAGGAACAGCTCAAGACAAACAAGAATGTCTGGATCATTGATAGTGGCTGTTCCAGGCACATGATAGGCAATAGGTCACTACTCCATAACTTTGAGAGGATTGATGGAGGACTAGTTGCTTTTGGAGGAGATGAATGTGGTTACATTTCTGGAAGGGGCAAGGTCACAAATGGTAAGCTCAGCATTGAAAAGGTAAACTTTGTCAAGGAGCTTGGGTACAATCTTCTGAGTGTATCCTAATTTTGTGATCAGAGTCATAACATGCTCTTTACTGAGCATGAGTGCATTGTTCTCAAGCTGGAGTGGTCATTCCTCATGAGCACATCCTGCTTAGAGCCCCCAGGAAAGGGAACATGTACAAGATGGACTTGCAAGAAACAGCTCCCTCCGGAGAAGTTTCATGCTTTCTGTCTAAAGCAAATAGTGATGAGTATTTCCTATGGCATAAAAGAATGTGCCATGTAAACTTTAAGAACTTGAATAAACTAATTAAACATGATTTGATAACAGGAATGCCAAGAAAGAAAGAGTTTACAAGGAGTGATGATCATTGTGTTGCATGCCTGAAAGGGAAGCAACATAAGGTATCTCACAAGCCTAAGGAAAGGAACTCTATCACACTCCCCTACACTTATTACATATGTATCTTTTGGCCCCTCCAATGTAATGAGTCTAGGAAGGACCTTTATTGTTTGGTGATCACAGATGATTTTACAAGATTCACTTGGGTTTTCTTTCTTAGAACTAAGGATGAGACCCCTGAGATTTGAAGAATTTCATCTTAAAAATTGAGAATCAAAGTGATCACAAGGTCAAAACCATAAGATGTGATCAAGGGACTGAATTCAAGAATCAAACCCTTGATACATTTTGTGATGAAAAAGGTTTACAAGACAATATAGTCCCAGGACTTCCTCAGCAAATGGTGTTGCTGAGAGAAGAAACAGACACTAATTGAAGCTGCAAGAACTATGTTGTCTGACTCTAAACTGCCCATCACCTTCTGGGAAGAGGTAGTAAACACTGCTTGCTATGTGCAAAACAGAGTTTCAGTAGTTAAGACACATGGTAAGACTCCTTATGAACTTTGGCACAAGAGAAAACCTTTCATTGGTTTTCTCAGGTCATTTGGATGTCCTTGCACCATCTTGAATACCAAAGATCAAATTGCCAAATTTGTTGAGAAATCAGATGATGGACACTTCATTGGATACTCTTCTCAGGCTAAGGCTTATAGAGTATACAATCTCAGAACTAGAATATTGAGGAGTCAGCCAATGTGACTTTCAATGAACACACACCCTGTGTGGCTGGTTCTGGTCCTGATTGGCTATTTGATCTTGATTTAGTTACCAACTGTTTTAACAAATCTTATGAGAATGTTTCAGGATCTGCAGAAAATTTAAATACAGGTGATCATGATCCAAGATTTGAGCTAGGAAGACCTTCAACTCACTCTTCAGCTCTAGTTGCACTCTAGTTGAACTACTTCAGCAAATGAGTTTTCTATCAGCACTACAATGACAAATTCAGCTGATACATCTAGGGTGCCTTCAAATTCCAGCTCAGAGGCTCCACAACAAGACAAAGATACCTCAATTGTGGAAGACAAAAGGGTGATGGTGAAAGTGATAAGGAATTCCTTGATGCTAATAACCACACCATAGATGACAACATCAATGATGTCACACACTCATTGGATCAAGTCAATCTTGATAAGTGTGGTGATGTGGAGGGTGAATCATCTATGCCAGATCTAAATTTCTCAAATTTGGATCTTTCTCAGCAACTTGCTGTGATCCCTCAACTTAGGATCCACAAGTCTCACCCCACCACAAACATCATTGGAGATGTTGTCACAGGGGTAAGAACAAGAGGACAAACCCATGAAGGAAATGTTTGTCTTCACTCTTGTTTCTTATCCCAGATAGAGACAAAGAAAGTTGATGAGGCTCTAAAGGATGGAAGTTGGGTTGAAGCTATGCAACAAGAGTTGCTTCATTTCAAAAGGCAAAAAGTTTTGAACCTTTGTCCTCTTCCTCATGGGAAGACTACCATTGGAACCAAATGGGTGTTTAGAATTAGAAGGATGATAGAGGCATTATCATCAAGAACAAGGCTAGACTAGTTGTTCAAGGATACACACAAGAAGAAGGGATTGACTACACTGATGTCTTTGCTCCTATAGCAAGATTAGAAGCTGTTAGGATATTCCTGGCATTTGCTGCATCCAAGAACTTCAAGGTCTTTCAACTTGATGTAAAGTGTGCTTTTCTTTATGGAGTCATTGATGAAGAGGTGTATGTCAAACAGCCACCTGGTTTTGTAGACCCTGATCATCCTAATTATGTCTGCAAGCTTGACAAAGCTCTTTATGGGCTGCATCAGGCACCCAGGAAGTGGTATGAGACATTGTCTGAGTATCTTTGCAAACATGGATACAGGAGAGGTACTATAGATGGAACTCTCTTCATCAAAGGGCAGGGAAATGACATATTGCTAGTTCAAGTGTATCTAGATGACATCATCTTTGGTTCAACTAATTAAAAGCTCTGCAAAGACTTTGAGAAGCTGATGAAAGACAGATTTGAAATGAGTGCAATGGGAGAACTCAATTTCTTTCTAGGAATTCAAGTGAAGCAAGTTGAAGATAGTATCTTCATAAGTCAGTCAAAGTATGTTCAGGACATACTCAAGAGGTTCAACATGAGTGATTGTAAGATTGCTAAGACACCCATAGCCAGAAACCACTCCTTTTGACCTGATCTTGAGGGGGAGTGTGTAGATGAACAGTTATACAGGGCTATGATTGGGTCTCTTATGTATCTTACAGCTAGCAGCCTGATGTATCTTTGTTTGCTACATGTATTTGTGCAAGATATCAAGCCAACCCTAAGATGTCTCACCTCATCACTGTCAAGAGGATTCTAAGATATCTCAAAGGTGCTTCAACACTTGGTTTATGGTATCCAAAGAATCCTTACTTCAATCTGTATGCTTATACAGATGGTGATTATGGTGGTTGCAACATGACTGCAAAGTCTACATCTGGGGGATGTCAATTCCTTGGTGGAAGGGTTGTCTCATGGCAATGCAGGAAACAATCATGTGTGTCTGCATCAACTGCTGAGGCTGAATACATTGCTGCTGCAAGTTGCTGTGCTCAAGTGCTTTGGATTCAAAATCAGATGCTAGACTATGGATTTAACTTCAAGGAGACTCCTATTCACATAGACAACAATAGTGCTATCTCTATCACTGAGAACCCTGTGCAGCACTCAAGGACCAACACATCAATATCAGGTATCATTTAATAAGAGATAACAATAAAAAGAGATTAATTAAACTAGTCAAAGTTCATACAGATGAACAATATGCTGATCTGTTTACAAAAGCTTTTGATGAACAGAAATTTAAATATCTAATATCAGCTATTGGGATGATTAACTTTGAGTAGATCTTTTCTTAAAACTAATTCTAATTATTTCTTAAAATATGTGTGTCCTAAGTTGTCTAGTTCATCACTTTCATAAGCTCATGTTTTCTTTGGATAAAAAATCCTTTTTGAAGATTTTCCTTAGATTCTTGAAAATTTTCTGATCCTTTGGAAGATATATTTTTACCTTCGGAAGCAAATCATGTCTTCAAAATAATAACTGTCTAAGAAATTTTACCTTCGAAAGAGGTTTCAATCTATCTTCCGAAGCTTAAATACTTGTCTCAGACACTTATTTGTTTTTAAGGATTTTTTCCTTCCGAAGCAAAATTAACTCTCGGAAGCTTTGTTGTTTTATATACAAAGCATTCAAGTTTTTATTTCTCTTCCGAAGCAAAATTTTCAAGATTCTCAGGAAATTCTTCCGAAGTCATTTTAGCTTCAGAAGCTTTTTCATTAAAACTTCCGAAGATAATTTACCTTCGGAAGCTTTTCGAATTCCAAGAAAACTACTTTTTGACCAAAAGTAAACTATTTTTTCAGAGGTGGGACCGACATTCGGATTTCAAAATTTATCCTCTTTTATTAACTTTGGTTTAAATCCTTTTCACATAAATACCCAACGGTTCCCCCTCTCCCTCACTATCTTCTTCAATTCTACTATTCCTCAAACCTAATTCCCAAACCGCCTCTGCTTTTCACCTTTCTTCATCCTTAAGCTTCTAAAATGGCCAACCTTAACCACAGAAACTACCCAGATTTCTCCATGCAACTTTACAGGCAACACAATCAGGTTGCTCTGTTAAGCTTTGAGAAAGATGATAGTTTCTCAGAGATTTTCCGTTTCTTAGCTTTGTCTAATTACTTCACCTCCCTAACCATTGATCCTACTCTCTATGAGGATCATCTGCTTGAATTTTGGAAGACCTACCAAGAGGTCATCATGGATGGGGAGAAGGCACTGTCTGCCACAGTGCAAGGGAGGACAATCTTCATCACTCCATCCATCATCAACACTCATTTGCAGCTGGATGATGAAGAAGGTGAGTTGTCCTTCCCAAAAGAAGCTGTCAATCATTCCTTTGAGCAGATGGGCTATAAGGGAGATTTCTCAGTAAAGACCTTCAGGAAAGGGAAGGTCTCATCCCAGTGGAAATACCTACTCCATGTGGTTATCCATAACTTGTTAAACAAGCATGGAGGGTGGGACCAGATTCCTGAGGATCTCTCCTTCATAGTGCATGGAATGGTTCAAGGGGTCAAGTTCAGGTACTCTCAATTTGTCTATACAAACTTGCTTGCTAACTTGGACTCCTTAGAGTATTATATGTTTCCTAAATATGTTCAACACATTCTCAACTGTGAACTGGGCTCATAGTTGAGGGAAACAGATAATATTCTTAGATTGGGACAGATGAAGCCCGACATCTTTAAAATCATGAAAAAGCCAACTGTAGGCTTCTCAGGGGTAGAAACACTCCTTGTCCCTAAAATGTTAGAGCTCATTGCTCAAGGTGACAACCTAGCAACACAAGCTACTGTTGAACCCACACCTTCTACCTCTCTACCACTAAAAAGGCCTCAAGTAACCCTCACCTACCAAAGAAAATCCAAACGAACCCCTGCTCAAGCTATTGAGTCTGTGCAGGTCCCCATATATTCACCTATACAGGAGGAAGTGGACACTAGAGCTCCCACTTCCCTTGAGGAGAAAACCACTCCCATCTCTTCAACAATCAGGGCTGAGGATCCTCATGCTCACCCTGATGAGCTCACAAGCCCAATTGCCTTAAGCCTTCACTCTGAGTCTCAAGACTCAAGTGAACAACCCTCAGGGGACAGTTACCATCCCCAGCCTTTGGATCTAAATCAACCCATTCCTACCCTTTCATTCTATACTAATGAAGATTTAGGTTTCAGTGAGTACCATGAGTCTCTTTTCTCTTCCCCTACTCAAAGAGAGATGAGTACTCCTGAGTCTCCTCAGTCTAGCCCACATCAGTCACCTATAACTGAGGTGGATACTTCTGAACCTGTTCAGGATATCCATATGGAAGAGGCTCTCACTTTTACAAGTGATTACATTATTAAGACCTCAACCATGGCAACTCAGCCCATTGACATCTCAACTGAGAATGTCAATGAGCAGAGGAAATCCAGCAGCCAAGAACCTGAAGCTGGTGGTGAGAGAGAGGACTTTGGTCCAATCATCTCATCCCCCAATGATTCTTCTGATGAAAAAGAGGGGAATCTGAGACTAAAGGTCCAAAAACTGTCAAAAACATGCTCCTATTTAGTCTCTAAGGTTAGTCACCTTGAATCTCAGGTGACTACCCTTCACAACAGGGTCAATGATCAGCAACTTGAGATATCATATCTCAGGGAAAAACTAGCTGGGAGACCTTTAAGAAGAGTTCAACCAGGAACACAAGAACCTGTGAATGTGGTTGACCTAACCTCTAGTTCACCTATGCAAGAGGGTGATGCAACCAAAAAGAGGGAGAAAGTCATTACAGACACAGAACCTGGGAGCTCTTCAGAGAGTATGAACATTGAGGACTCACCATCCTCACTTGCAATTGTGCATACTCAGCAACTTCCTCAATTTCACATTAATGTGGACTCTATAGACTCTATCATAAGGAGTCTCTTTGAGGAAGGTATACCAAGGGCTATGTCATCCCCACCTCAAGGAACTTCAAACTACATCATTGGGTGGAGGTATGATGCTGATAGAAGAGCCCTCATTCTTCACAGAGTTCAAGGGCAACAAGAAGTTTTTGATTTTCAAACCTTGAACTACTATGAAGGTCTTGATCTGGTCAACATGCCACTTGTCAATCCAAGCAAATCAAGAGAAGTTAACAGGTTGGCACTCAGAATTCAAGACAGAATTACTGAAGAGTTCAGCCTAAGAAGGAGACAAAGGCAATCAGGTAATGTCATTGGTCAACTGGATGCTGAGGCAGACCCTGAGAATAGCTTCAAAGGGAAAACCTTGGCTGAAGGCCCAGTGATAGAGCCTGAGAGCCCTGTCACACCAACAACTGCTTCAGAAATTCATTTCCTTGGAGAAACCCCTGCTGGTGAAGGTGTCTCACAAGCTCTCTCTGGCTAGAGCTTGGATGCTACACCAAGCAATGAAGGCCAAACCTCTATCCACCCTGAGTCACAAAGGTCTGTGGGTGACAAAGAGAAAAGGATTTTGACTCCTGAGGAAATTGAGGAGGAGGAGAGAGAGAGGATAAGGAGGCTAAGGGGAGAAAGTTCATCTGGGTCTTCAGGTTTTATGCAAGCTGCAATCAGGGCTGCTCCCAGACCAAACACTCAAGATGATGAGTTGAGGGCAGTCAGGATTACTTACCTGCAGATCAGAAACTATGACATAGATGAGATTATTTCTCTCCCCTTAGAGAAATTAAATGAACTGGCTGACATGGAAGTGTCAAGAGAGATGAAAGAAAAAGAGGATGCAAGGTTACTTCTCCAATTCAAAGAGGAGAAGAGACAGAAAAGACTCTACAAGCATGCTCCTACTCTCTCCCCAGTTCAAGAAAGCCCTGTTCAAGAGACTATGGCTTCAACACAAGAACCTCAGGTAGACAAAGAAACAGACAGACAAAACATGATCAACTACCTGAGTGCCACAGGTCTCTACCAAGCATATGCACTTCTTCCCTTGTCCTTTGAGTACATTGAGTTTGAGTATCTCAAACAGCTTGAACTTCAAGTGCTCAAAGAACAAAAAGCTACAAAGAGAAAGATGAGGGAAGAGGCTGCAAGGTCAAGAGCCATCATCCAAAATAGTATGAAGAAGTCTGCTGACAGACAAAGGATGATGAGCTTCTTGAAGCTGTATGGATTCTCCGGAAAGAGACTTGGCCCTATGTCTCTATCTACAATGGATGTGCATATCAGGGTAATCAAGCAGAAGATCAAGAGTGGAGAGCTGATTAACTTACACACTCCTCCAAGTCAAATCCCACCTGAAGTGGGGGTTAAGGTTGAACAACCTAAGACAACACAACCCGGACCTCCTGCTGAGCCTCAGCAAGCTTCATCTTCTGATCCACAGTAGGGTCTAACTCCCTCTCCTTCTGAACCTGTAAGGGAGGAACACCCAACTGAAAAAGACAAGGATGATCAACAAGGTGCTGCAGACCAGTCTTCTCAATTAAAGTCTTCTAAGAGGAAGAAGAGGATGGCTTCTAAACCAAAGTCTAAGAAGAAGAAGCCTAAATCATCTACCTCTACACCTCAGGCTGAGTCAGATCAACCTGAGAAAGTGCATGAAGAGGCATACCAACCAACTCTAATTCAAGTGGCTCCTCTTGCAGCTGAGACACCCATCTTATCCTGGACCTTCACTACTAATCCAGAGAGATGGCATGTGATTAGAGATCAAGGTGTTGAGAATGTCTATACATGGCAAGACATAATCAAGTTACCTCTGCATGATCTGATCTCTGATCATGCAGAGGTAACTTGATTATGTCTTGCCATGTATAGACATTCTCAACACCTTGATCTCTGATCACATGCCATCTCTCTGGATTAGTAGTGACGGTCCAGGATAAGATGTGTGTCTCAGCTGCAAGAGGAGCCACTTGAATTGGAGTTGGTTGGGATGCCTCTTCATGCACTTTCTCAGGTTGATCTGACTCAGCCTGAGGTGTAGAGGTAGATGATTCGGGCTTCTTCTTCTTAGACTTTGGTGTAGAAGCCATCCTCTTCTTCCTCTTAGAAGACTTCAACTGAGAAGACTGGTCTGCAGCACCTTGTTGACCATCCTTGTCTTTCTCAGTTGGGTGTTCCTCCCTCACAGGTTTAGAAGGAGAGGGAGTTTGACCCTGCTGTTGATCAGAATATGAAGCTTGCTGAGGCTTAGCAGGAGGTCCGGGTTGTGTTGTCTTAGGTTGTTCAACCTTAACCTCCACTTCAGGTGGGATTTGACTTGGAGGAGAGTATAAGTCAATCAGCCCCATTCTTGATCTTCTGCTTGATTACCCTGATATGCTCATCCATTGTGGATAGAGACATAGGGCCAAGTCTCCTTCCGGAGAATCCATACAGCTTCAATAAGCTCATCATCCTTTGTCTGTCAGCAGACTTCTTCATACTCTTTTGGATAATGGCTCTTGATTTTGCAGCCTCTTCCCTCATCTTTCTCTTTATAGCTTTTGGTTCTTTGAGCACTTGAAGTTCAAGCTGTTTGAGATACTCAAACTCCATGTACTCAAAGGACAAGGGAAGAAGTGCAGATGCCTGGTAAAGACCTGTGGCACTCAGGTAGTTGATCATGTTTTGTCTGTCTGTTTCTTTGTCTACCTGAGGTTCTTGTGTAGATGTCATAGTCTCTTGCATAGGGCTTTCTTGAACTAGGGAGAGAGTAGGAGCATACTTGTATAGTCTTTTCTGTCTCTTCTCCTCTTTGAATTTGAAAAGTAACCTTGCATCCTCTTTTTCTTTCATCTCTCTTGACACTTACATGTCAGCCAGTTCATTTAATTGCTCTAAGGGGAGAGATATAATCTCATCTATGTCATAGTTCCTGATCTGCAGGTAAGTAATCCTGACTGCCCTCAAATCATCATCTTGAGTGTTTGGTCTGGGGGCAGCCCTGATTGCAGCTTGCATAAAACCTGAAGACCCAGAGGAACTTTCTCCCCTTAGCTTCCTCTTCCCTCTCTCTCTCTCTCCTCCTCCTCAATTTCCTCAGGAGTCAAAATCCTTTTCCCTTTGTCACCCACAGACCTTATGACTCAAAGTGGATAGAGGTTTGGCCTTCATTGCTTGGTGTAGCATCCATGCTCTGGCAAGAGAGAGGTTGTGAGACACCTTCACCAGCAGGTGTTTCACCGAGGGAATGAATTTCTGAAGCAGTTGTTGGTGTGACAGGGCTCTCAGGCTCTATCACTGGGCCTTCAGCCAAGGTTTTCCCTTTGAAGCTAATCTCAGGGTCTGCCTCAGCATCCAGTTGACCAATGACATTACCTGATTGCCTTTGTCTCCTTCTTAGGTTGAACTCTTCAGTAATTCTGTCTTGAATTCTCAGTGCTAACCTGTCAGCTTGTCTTGATTTGCTTGGATTGACAAGTGGCATGTTGACCAGATCAAGACCTTCATAGTAGTTCAAGGTTGAAAATCAAATACTCCTTGTTGCCCTTGAACTCTGTGAAGAATAGGGCTCTTCTATCAGCATCATACCTCCACCCAATGATGTAGTTTGAAGTTCCTTGAGGTGGGGATGACATAGCCCTTGGTATACCTTCCTCAAAGAGACTCCTGATGATAGAGTCTATAGAGTACACATTAATGTGAACTTGAGGAAGTTGCTGAGTATGCACAATTGCAAGTGAGGATGGTGAGTCCTCAAAGTCCATACTCTCTAAAGAACTCCCAGGTTCTGTGTCTGTAATGACTTTCTCCCTCTTTTTGGTAGCATCACCCTCTTGCATAGGTGAGCTAGAGGTTAGGTCAACCACATTCACAAGTTCTTGTGTTCCTGGTTGAACTCTTCTTAAAGGTCTCCCAGCTAGTTTTTCCCTGAGATATGATATCTCAAGTTGCTGATCATTGACCCTATTGTGAAGGGTAGTCACCTGAGATTCAAGGTGACTAACCTTAGAGACTAAATAGGAGCATGTTTTTGATAGTTTTTGCACCTTTAGTCTCAGATTCCCCTCTTCTTCATCAGAAGAATCATTGGGGATGAGATGATTGGACCAAAGTCCTCTCTCTCACCACCAGCTTCAGGTTCTTGGCTGCTGGATTTCCTCTGCTCAATGACATTCTCAGTTGAGATGTCAATGGGCTGAGTTGCCATGGTTGAGGTCTTAATAATGTAATCACTTGAAAAAGTGAGAGCCTCTTCCATATGGATATCCTAAACAGGTTCAGTAGTATCCACCTCAGTTATAGGTGACTGATGTGGGCTAGACTGAGGAGACTCAGGAGTACTCATCTCTCTTTGAGTAGGGGAAGAGAAGAGAGACTCATGGTACTCACTGAAACCTAAGTCTTCATCAGTATAGAATGAGAGGTTGGGAATGGGTTGATTTAGATCTAAAGGCTGGGGATGGTAGCTGTCTCCTGAAGGTTGTTCACTTGAGTGTTAAGACTCAGAGTGAAGGCTTAAGGCAGTTGGGCTTGTGAGCTCATCAGGGTGAGCATGAGGAACCTCAGCCCTGATTGTTGAAGAGATGGGTGTGGTTTGCTCCTCAGGGGAAGTGGGAGCTCTAGTGTCCACTTCCTCTTGTGTTGGTGAGTATATGGGGACCTGCACAGACTCAATAGCTTGAGCAGGGGTTAATTGGATTTTCTTTGGTAGGTGAGGGTTACTTGTGGCCTTTTTAGTGGTAGAGAGGTAGAAGGTGTGGGTTCAAAACTAGCTTGTGTTGCTAGTTGTCACCTTGAGCAATGAGCCCAGTTCACAGTTGAGAATATTATCTATTTCCCTTAACTGTGAGCCCAGTTCACAGTTGAGAATGTGTTGAACATATCTAGGAAACATATAATACTCTAAGGAGTCCAAGTTAGCAAGTAAATTTGTATAGACAAATTGAGAGTACCTGAACTTGACCCCTTGAACCATTCCATGCACTATGAAGGAGAGATCCTCAGGAATCTGGTCCCACCCTCCATGCTTGTTTGACAAGCTGTGGATAACCACATGGAGTAGGTATTTCCACTAGGATGAGACCTTCCCTTTCCTGAAGGTCTTTATAGAGAAATCTCCCTCATAGCCCATGTGCTCAAAGGAATGATTGACAGCTTCCTTTGGGAAAGACAACTCACCTTCTTCATCCTCCTGCTGCAAGTGAGTGTTGATGATGGCCGGAGTGATGAAGATTGTCCTCCCTTGCACTGTGGCAGACAGTGCCTTCTCCCCATCCATGATGACCTCTTGGCAGGTCTTCCAAAATTCAAGCAGATGATCCTCATAGAGAGTAGGATCAATGGTTAGGGAGGTGAAGTAATTTGATAAAGCTAAGAAACGACAAATCTCTGAGAAACTATCATCTTTCTCAGAGCTTAACAGAGCAACCTGGTTGTGTTGCCTGTGAAGTTGCATGGAGAAATTGGGTTGTTTCTGCGGTTAAGGTTGGCCATTTTAGAAGCTTAAGGATGAAGAAAGATGAAAAGCAAAGGCGGTTTGGGAATTAGGTTTGAGGAATAGTAGAATTGAAGAAGATAGTGAGGGAGAGGGGGAACCGTTGGGTATTTATGTGAAAAGGATTTGAACCAAAGTTAATGAAAGAGGATAAACGTTGAAATCCGAATGTCGATCCCACCTCTGAAAAAGTAGTTTACTTTTGCTCAAAAAGTAGTTTTCTTGGAATTCGAAAAGCTTCCGAAGGTAAATTATCTTCGGAAGTTTTAATGAAAAAGCTTCCGAAGCTAAAATGACTTCGGAAGAATTTCCTGAGAATCTTGAAATTTTGCTTCGGAAGAGAAATAAAAACTTGAATGCTTTGCATATAAAACAACAAAGCTTCCGAGAGTTAATTTTGCTTCAGAAGGAAAAAGTCCTTAAAAACAAATAAGTGTCTGAGACAAGTATTTAAGCTTCGGAAGATAAATTGAAACCTCTTCCGAAGGATCAGAAAATTTTTAAGAGTCTAAGGAAAGTCTTAAAAAAAATTTATCCAAAGAAAACATGAGCTTATGAAAGTGATGAACTAGACAACTTAGGACACACATAAAGAATAATTAGAATTAGTTTTAAGAAAAGATCTACTCAAAGTTAATCATCCCAATAGCTGATATTAGATATTTAAATCTTTGTTCATCAAAAGCTTTTTATCTGTATGAACTTTGACTAGTTTAATTAATCCCTTTTCATAGTTATCTCTTTAAATGATACCTGATATTGATGTGTTTGGTCCTTGAGTGCTGCACAGGATTCTCAGTGATAGAGATATCACTATTGTTGTCTATGTGAATGGGAGTCTCCTTGAAGTTGAATCCATAGTCCAACATCTGATTTTGAATCCAAAGCACTTGAGCACAGCAGCTTGCAGCAATAGTGTATTCAGCCTCAGCAGTTGATGCAGACACACAGGATTGTTTCTTGCACTGCCATGAGACAACCCTTCCACCAAGGAATTGACCTCCCCCAAATGTAGACTTTGCAGTCATGTTGCAACCACCATAATCACTATCTGTATAGGATACAGATTGAAGTCAGGATTCTTTGGATACCATAAACCAAGTGTTGAAGCACCTTTGAGGTATCTTAGAATCCTCTTGACAGTGATGAGGTCAGACATCTTAGGGTTGGCTTGATATCTTGCACAAATACATGTAACAAACATGATATCAGGCCTGCTAGCAGTAAGATACATAAGAGACCCAATCATAGCCCTGTATAAGTGTTCATCTACACACTCCCCCTCAAGATCAGGTCCAAGGGAGTGGTTTCTGGCTATGGGTGTCTTAGCAATCTTACAATCACATGTTGAACCTCTTGAGTATGTCCTGAACATACTTTGACTGACTTATGAAGATCCATCTTCAACTTGCTTCACTTGAATTCCCAGAAAGAAATTGAGTTCTCCCATTGCACTCATTTCAATCTGTCTTTCATCAGCTTCTCAAAGTCTTTGCAGAGCCTTGGATTAGTGAACCAAAGATGATGTCACCCACATACACTTGAACTAGCAATATGTCATTTCCCTGTCCTTTGATGAAGAGAGTTCCATCTATAGTACCTCTCCTGTATCCATGTTTTGCAAAGATACTCAGACAATGTCTCATACCACTTCCTGGGTGCCTGATGCAGCCCATAAAGAGCTCTGTCAAGCTTGCAGACATAATCAGGATGATCAGGGTCTACAAAACCAGGTGGTTGTTTGACATACACCTCTTCATCAATCACTCCTTACAAAAAAGCACACTTCACATCAAGTTGAAAGACCTTGAAGTTCTTGGATGCACAATGCCAGGAATATCCTAACATCTTCTAATCTTGCTACTAGAGCAAAGACATCAGTTATAGTCATCCCTTCTTCTTGTGTGTATCCTGAACAACTAGTCTAGCCTTGTTCTTGATGATAATGCCTCTATCATCCTTCTATTCCTAAACACCCATTTGGTTCCAATGGTAGTCTTCCCATGAGGAAGAAGACAAAGGTTCCAAACTTTTTGCCTTTTGAATTGAAGCAACTCTTGTTGCATAGCTTCAACCCAACTTTCATCCTTTAGAGCATCATCAACTTTCTTTGGCTCTATCTGGGATAAGAAACAAGAGTGAAGACAAAATTTTGCTTCATGGGTTTGTCCTCTTGTTCTTACCCCTGTGATAACATCTCCAATGATGTTTGTGGTGGGGTGAGACTTGTGGATCCTAAGCTGAGGGAACACAACAAGTTGTTGAGAAAGATCTAAATTTGAGAAATTTAAATCTGCCATAATGATTCACCCTCCACATCACCACACTTATCAAGATTGACTTGATCCAATGAGTGCGTGACATCATTGATGTTGTCATCTATGGTGTGGTTATTAGCATCAAGGAATTCTTGATCACTGTCACCACCATTATTGTTGTCTTCCACAATTGAGGTATCTTTATCCGGTTGTGGAGCCTCTGAGCTGGAATTTGAAGGCACCCTAGATGTATCAGCTGAGTTTGTCATTGTAGTGCTTATAGAAACCTCATTTGCTGAAGTAGTTTCAAGTGGAGCTGAAGATGTATAAGTTGAAGGTCTTCTTAGCTCAAATCTTGGATCAGGATCACCTGTATTTAAATTTTCTGCAGATCCTGAAACATTCTCATAAGATTTGTTAAAACAGTTGGTAACTAAATCAAGATCAAATAGCCAATCAAGACCAGAACCAGCCACACAGTGTATGTGTTCATTGAAAGTCACATTGGCTGACTCCTCAACAATTCTAGTTCTGAGATTGTATACTCTATAAGCCCTAGCCTGGGAAGAGTATCCAATGAAGTGTCCATCATCTGATTTCTCAGCAAATTTGGCAATTTGAACTTTGGTATTCAAGATGGTGCAAGACATCCAAATGACCTGAGAAAGCAATGAAAGGTTTTCTCTTGTGCCAAAGTTCATAAGGAGTCTTACCATGTGTCTTAACTACTAAAACTCTGTTTTGCACATAGCAAGCAGTGTTTACTGTCTCTGCCCAGAAGGTGATAGGCAGTTTAGAGTCAGACAACATAGTTCTTGCAGCTTCATTAGTGTCCTGTTTCTTCCTTTCAGCAACACCATTTTGCTGAGGAGTCCTGGAGCACTATATTGTCTTGTAATACCTTTTTCATCACAAATGTATCAAGGGTTTGATTCTTGAATTCAGTCCCTTTATCACATCTTATAGTTTTGACCTTATGATCACTTTGATTCTCAATTTTTAAGATGAAATTCTTCAGAATCTCAGGGGTCTCATCCTTAGTTCTAAGAAAGAAAACCCAAGTGAATCTTGTAAAATCATTTGTGATCACCAAACAATAAGAGGTCTTCCTAGACTCCTTACACTGGTAGGGCCAAAGAGATCCATATGTAATAAGTGTAGGGGAGTAGTGATAGAGTTCCTTTCCTTAGGCTTGTGAAACACCTTATGCTGCTTCCCTTTCAGGCATGCAACACAATGATCATCACTTGTAAACTCTTTCTTTGGCATTCCAGTTACCAAATCATGTTTAATTAGTTTATTCATGTTCTTAAAGTTTACATGGCACATTCTTTTATGCCATAGAAAAGACTCATCACTATTTGCTTTAGACAGAAAGCATGAAACTTCTCCAGAGGGAGATGTTTCTTGCAAGTCCATCTTGTACATGCTCCCTTTTCTGGGGGCTCTAAGCAGGATGTGCTCATGAGGAATGACCACTCCAGGCTTGAGAACAATGCACTCATGCTCTGTAAAAAGAGCATGTTATGACTCTGATCACAAAATTGGGATACACTCAGAAGATTGTACCCAAGCTCCTTGACAAAGTTTACCTTTTCAATGTTGAGCTTACCATTTATGACCTTGCCCCTTCAAGAAATGTAACCACCTTCATCTCCTCCAAAAGCAACTGGTCCTCCATCAATCCTCTTAAAGTTTTGGAGTAGTGATCTATTGCCTTTCATGTGCCTGGAACAGGCACTATCAATGATCCAGACATTCTTGTTTGTCTTGAGCTGTTCCTACATAAAGAAAATGATTAGTTACATTTGGAAACCCAAGCCTTATTTGTCTTGGGCTCACTAAGTATAATAGAAGGTAATGCAAAAGTAATAGATCCTATGGTTGTGCTAGGAGGATCTTGAGCTGTTATTGATGGAGAATTTTCAGTCACTTGGTCTTTCTTAGACTTCCACACCACCTTTGGAGTCTTGGACTTGACCTTCAAAACTTCGGAAGCTTTTGGGACTTTGAAGTTTTGATGACTGATCCTTCGGAAGATTCTGCAGTCACTGCAGCAGACTTTAGTGCTTCGGAAGAATTCCTTTCTTCCGAGACCAACTTCTCTTCCGAAGGTAATTTTCCATTTGCCTTCTTCTTAGATTTGGAGCTTCCGAAGGAAACAGATTTTCCTTCCAAAGCTTGAATCTTCTTGGAACTCTTTGAAGTCTTTGTCTTGATCATATGGACAGTACTTTTAGGATTGTATGGACAATCCTTAGCAATGTGAGAGGTACTTTCACACATGACACACACCATTTTCTTCTTCACAAGAGTCTTCTTATGAGAACAAGATTGTCTTTGGTCACATCCCTTCTCCACCTTCATCTTTACAGATGCTGAGACAGTTCTTATAGGCTGGGGGAGTTTGATGGTCCAGGCTGTGCAGTAGTGGTACACAGCAGATCAGTCTTCTTCTTGGTATTGAGATGATTTGAACAAGAACCATAACTCTTAGCTGATGAGTTTTGGTTGATGTCTTTAGTCTTTACTACTTCAAACCCTGCAGAGATAAAAACTTATTTTTGCTTAGAGTCAAAAGTAGCCTTGATCTCTTGAGCCTTCCTTGCTTTTCTTTTGCTCTTCCTGATCAAGTTCTTTCTCATTGACTTGGTCATCACAGTAATCTTCTTCTCCTTAGAAGGATAGTGGCCCTTCTTAGAATCCTCCACTTCACTCTTCTCAGAGGAATTCTTCACCATCTCTTCTTCATCCTCTTCACTTATAGGATCTATGAGAGGAAGCTCATCTTCACAAGTTCCACACCTAGGAGATCTTACAGACAAAATTATGTGTGGAGGAGCTATCTCATTTGATCCCAGTCCCTGTCTATTTTGATAACACATCTTGTTGTGCAGGGATGAGGATATCATGTTCTTGAAGGTCTCTTCTTCAAGAACACTCTTTTCTGCCCTGGCTTTGCTGATCACAAGCTTAGCCTGGCACTCAGTCAGCTTGGTTATGAGATCTTTGATTTGAGTCCTAAAATTTGTATGCTCATGTTTTAGAACTAAAATGGTTTTCTCTAAGTCCTCTATCTTTAGTTTATAATCATTTTCAGACTTTCTAAAATCAGATTTTAAAATGTTTAAGGACTCAAGATCAGATCTCATCTCCAAGTTATAGGACCTGTATCTATTAACTTTAGCAATGCATTCAGGAGTACAGAGATGTTCCAATACCTTGGCTTCATCATGATCTGCCGTTAGTGCTTGGTTTGGAGAAGCATCTTCCACCTGAAAGCTCCAGTCAAAGCCTTCTTCTTCAACAGCAACATCAGCTTGTTGCTTTGGCTTCTTATTCTGGGAAGCTTTGTCAGTGTAGTTTGGTATGGTTTGTGCTTGGCCACCATTTGTTTTAGGTGCCTTACACTATCTAGAAAAGTGGCCCATCAGGTTACAGTTGTAACACTTGACTTTGCTTTTGTCCAAGCCAAACTTTCCACTGGTTGCATTGCTTGGAAACCTCCTTCCAGTTCTCTTGTAGAACTTCTTGGCTCTGTGAGTGAGAAGAGCCATCTGCTGGACTATCTGGATGGATACAATCCAGGTCTTCAAGAGTGAAAAGAGAGTTGCCATAACTTTCATCAGTAGACACAAAAGCTTGAGAAGAGCTTGTCTCTTGGAATGGGCTTCCTTGAGTGTAGTTCTCCCTAGGTGTCTCTAGGAAGGTGATGAAAGGACCCTTTGGTGAATTGTCAGGGTAGCATATGAGATGATGTTGGGGTTTTATGCTATCCCTTTCAACCACGTGCAGGGCTGAACCCAATTGATTGTTGGAGTTGCCAGATAAACCTTGCATGTTCATCTCCATCTGGTAGCCACTGAGAATCCCATATAACTCTGTTAGAGTAAGAGTTTTAAGATTTTCAGTCCTCTTGATCACCACACAATAGTGTGTCCATTGCCTAGGAAGTGAGGACATGAACTTCCTTACAATGTCTCTATTCTCAAGAGGAACTCCTCCATCCACAATGGTATCCACTATCTCAACATACCTAAAATATTGTTGAGTCATGGTTTCACCTGTTTTGAATGTGAAGTTTCAAACTGCTCCTTCAAGAGATCCTTCTTGTTCTCTTTGGCTTTAGAAGAGCCTTCATACATCAGTTTTAATGCATCCCACAGCTGTTTAGCTGTTTTGCACTTCTTGAAACCTCTGTACACAGAGTTTGGAAGGGCAGTTTGAAGAGCTGTCATGGCTTTTCTATCAATCTCTACTCTCTTCCTATCTTCACCAGAGTAGTTAGCCACATATTTGGAGATCATACCAGCACCAGTAGCAGAAGGAGTGATGGGTATGAAAGGTCCATTTTCAACAGACTCCCACATTCTTGAGTCTAGAGACCTGATGAAACCTTCCATTCTCATGCACCATGTATCAAAGTCATCAAGAGTGATCAGTGGGGACTTGTTCATGGTTCCAGTTTCCATATCAGTTTTGGAAATGGCTGCCATTTGAAAAGTTTAGTATTTGTGTGTGTGAGGGATCTTAAGATGGTGAGATCTTATATCAAGAGCCTGAAAAAGCTCTGATACCAATTGCAGGACCGGTGAAGGGTGGTCACTTACAACACAACAACACTAAGAGGAGATTAACCAAACTTAATCAAACAGTAAACTGGATTAACTACGATAATAATACTACGAACACAAGTAATAATTAAGAGACAGAACGAGAGAACACAAGAAATTTTGTTTCAAGGATGCAGTATATTGCTTTCTCAAGTTCTATTACAAGTGTTACTAAGCATAAAGAATGATACAAGAACATGGAATACTTATACTACAACCTACAGTCGGCTATACTTTGAGAGCCAGCTGGATACAATTGACTAGACACAAACAAAATCAAGTGTAGAATCAAAAGGCATATCTGCCTTTTGACTTGTGACTATGACATGCCATAGCTCACATCCTAATATATTACAAAAAGGATAAAAGTACATAAAATAGAAAGCATGGACTCAAGACCTCAATGTACAGTTACCAAAAGCATGGACCTTTCACCAATTCATGTAAGTTGGTGACTTTACAGAGTTGCAGCAGAAAGTTGGTCCAGCTTTATGGTAAAGTACATCAGATAAAAGCATATCTCTAAAAGTCTTCGGAAGAAATATGTCTTCACTCTTTGGTTTCGGAAGACTTTGTCTTTGAAGCTTCGGAAGACTTCACTTTTGGCTTCGGTCTTGGCTTCGGAAGATTTTACACTTAGAATATTTCTAGGTGCATGGTGTAAAACTTCCGAAGCATTTCTACTTCAGTTCTTTAGTGCATGCTTGCAGAGAGACATTGGATGTTTTGGCTGCATCAGACTTATAGGAATCCTTACATATATATATGTATATATATATGTATATATATATACATATATATATATACATATATATATATATACATATATATACATATATTATATACATATATATATATATATATATATATATATATATATATATATATATATATATATATATATATATATATATATATATATATATATATATATATATATATATATATATAATGGCCTTGAAAAATATGGTTGAATTTTACTTAAATATACTTTAAACAATTAAAAAATTAAATCAATTATAATTTATGTGATTGGGTAGTGGTGGTTTTCACGGTTTTTAATTATAAATATGGTTTTCATTTGATCCCTCTCACATATATATATATATAATTGTTGGAGTTGCCAGATGAATCTTGCATGTTCATCTCCATCTGGTAGCCACTGAGAATCCCATATAACTCTGTTAAAGTAAGAGTTATAAGATTTTCAGTCCTCTTGATCACCACACAATAGTGTGTCCATTGCCTAGGAAGTAAGGACATGAACTTCCTTACAATGTCTCTATTCTCAAGAGGAACTCCTCCATCCACAAGGGTATCCACTATCTCAACATACCTAAAATATTGCTGAGTCATGGTTTCACCCGTTTTGAATGTGAAGTTTTCAAACTGCTGCTTCAAGAGATCCTTCTTGTTCTCTTTGGCTTTAGAGGAGCCTTCATACATCAGTTTTAGAGCATCCCACAGCTGTTTAGCTGTTTTGCACTTCTTGAAACCTCTATACATAGAGTTTGGAAGGGCAGTTTGAAGAGCTGTCATGGCTTTTCTATCAATATCTACTCTCTTCCTATCTTCATCAGAGTAGTTAGCCACATCTTTGGAGATCATACCAGCACCAGTAGCAGAAGGAGTGATGGGTATGAAAGGTCCATTTTCAACAGACTCCCACATTCTTGAGTCTAGAGACCTGATGAAACCTTCCATTCTCATGCACCATGTATCAAAGTCATCAAGAGTGATCAGTGGGGACTTGTTCATGGTTCCAGTTTCCATATCAGTTTTGGAAATGGCTGCCATTTGAAAAGTTTAGTATTTGTGTGTGTGAGGGATCTTAAGATGGTAAGATCTTATATCAAGAACCTGAAAAAGCTCGAATACCAATTGCAGGACCGGTGAAGGGTGGTCACTTACAACACAACAACACTAAGAGGAGATTAACCAAACTTAATCAAACAGTAAACTGGATTAACCACGATAATAATACTACGAACACAAGTAATAAGTAAGAGACAGAACGAGAGAACACAAGAAATTTTGTTTCAAGGATGCAGTATATTGCTTTCTCAAGTTCTATTACAAGTGTTACTAAGCATAAAGAAAGATACAAGAACATGGAATACTTATACTACAACCTACAGCCGGCTATACTTTGAGAGCCAGCTGGATACAATTGACTAGACACAAACAAAATCAATTGTAGAATCAAAAGGCATATCTGTCTTTTGACTTGTGACTATGACATGCCATAGCTCACATCCTAATATATTACAAAAAGGATAAAAGTACATAAAATAGAAAGCATGGACTCAAGACCTCAATGTACAGTTACCAAAAGCATAGACCTTTCACCAATTCATGTACGTTGGTGACTTTACAGAGTTGCAGCAGAAAGTTGGTCCAGCTTTATGGTAAAGTACATCAGATAAAAGCATATCTCTAAAAGTCTTCGGAAGAAATATGTCTTCACTCTTTGGTTTCGGAAGACTTTGGCTTTGAAGCTTCGGATGACTTCACTTTTGGCTTTGGTCTTGGCTTTGGAAGATTTTACACTTAGAATATTTCTAGTGCATGGTGTAAAACTTCCGAAGCATTTCTACTTCAGTTCTTTAGTGCATGCTTGCAGAGAGACATTGGATGTTTTGGCTGCATCAGACTTATAGGAATCCTTACATATATATATGTATATATATATATATGTATATATATATACATATATATATATATATATATATATATATATATATATATATATATATATACATATATATATATATATACATATATATATATATATATATATATATATATATATATATATATGTATGTATATATGTATATATATACATATATATATATATATATATATATATATATATATATATATATATAAATAATGGCCTTGAAAAATATGGTTGAATTTTACTTTAATATACTTTAAACAATTAAAAAATTAAATCAATTACAATTTATGTGATTGGGTAGTGGTGGTTTTCATGGTTTTTAATTATAAATATGGTTTTCATTTGATCCCTCTCACATATATATATATATATATATATATATATATATATAATTGTTGGAGTTGCCAGATGAATCTTGCATGTTCATCTCCATCTGGTAGCCACTGAGAATCCCATATAACTCTGTTAGAGTAAGAGTTTTAAGATTTTCAGTCCTCTTGATCACCACACAATAGTGTGTCCATTGCCTAGGAAGTGAGGACATGAACTTCCTTACAATGTCTCTATTCTCAAGAGGAACTCCTCCATCCACAAGGGTATCCACTATCTCAACATACCTAAAAAATTGCTGAGTCATGGTTTCACCCGTTTTAAATGTGAAGTTTTCAAACTGCTGCTTCAAGAGATCCTTCTTGTTCTCTTTGGCTTTAGAGAAGCCTTCATACATCAGTTTTAGTGCATCCCACAGCTGTTTAGCTGTTTTGCATTTCTTGAAACCTCTGTACATAGAGTTTGGAAGGGCAGTTTGAAGAGCTGTCATGGCTTTTCTATCAATATCTACTCTCTTCCTATCTTCATCAGAGTAGTTAGCCACATCTTTGGAGATCATACCAGCACCAGTAGCAGAAGGAGTGATGGGTATGAAAGGTCCATTTTCAACAGACTCCCACATTCTTGAGTCTAGAGACCTGATGAAACCTTCCATTCTCATGCACCATGTATCAAAGTCATCAAGAGTGATCAGTGGGGACTTGTTCATGGTTCCAGTTTCCATATCAGTTTTGGAAATGGCTGCCATTTGAAAAGTTTAGTATTTGTGTGTGTGAGGGATCTTAAGATGGTGAGATCTTATATCAAGAGCCTGAAAAAGCTCTGATACCAATTGCAGGACAGGTGAAGGGTGGTCACTTACAACACAACAACACTAAGAGGAGATTAACCAAACTTAATAAAACAGTAAACTGGATTAACCACGATAATAATACTACGAACACAAGTAATAAGTAAGAGACAGAACGAGAGAACACAAGAAATTTTGTTTCAAGGATGCAGTATATTGCTTTCTCAAGTTCTATTACAAGTGTTACTAAGCATAAAGAAAGATACAAGAACATGGAATACTTATACTACAACCTACAGCCGGCTATACTTTGAGAGCCAGCTGGATACAATTGACTAGACACAAACAAAATCAATTGTAGAATCAAAAGGCATATCTGTCTTTTGACTTGTGACTATGACATGCCATAGCTCACATCCTAATATATTACAAAAAGGATAAAAGTACATAAAATAGAAAGCATGGACTCAAGACCTCAATGTACAGTTACCAAAAGCATAGACCTTTCACCAATTCATGTACGTTGGTGACTTTACAGAGTTGCAGCAGAAAGTTGGTCCAGCTTTATGGTAAAGTACATCAGATAAAAGCATATCTCTAAAAGTCTTCGGAAGAAATATGTCTTCACTCTTTGGTTTCGGAAGACTTTGGCTTTGAAGCTTCGGATGACTTCACTTTTGGCTTTGGTCTTGGCTTTGGAAGATTTTACACTTAGAATATTTCTAGTGCATGGTGTAAAACTTCCGAAGCATTTCTACTTCAGTTCTTTAGTGCATGCTTGCAGAGAGACATTGGATGTTTTGGCTGCATCAGACTTATAGGAATCCTTACATATATATATGTATATATATATGTATATATATATACATATATATATATATATATATATATATATATATATATATATATATATATATACATATATATATATATATATACATATATATATATATATATATCTATATATATATATATATATGTATGTATATATATATATCTACTATATATATATATATATATATATATATATATATATATATATAAATAATGGCCTTGAAAAATATGGTTGAATTTTACTTTAATATACTTTAAACAATTAAAAAATTAAATCAATTACAATTTATGTGATTGGGTAGTGGTGGTTTTCATGGTTTTTAATTATAAATATGGTTTTCATTTGATCCCTCTCACATATATATATATATATATATATATATATATATATATATATATATATATATATATAATTGTTGGAGTTGCCAGATGAATCTTGCATGTTCATCTCCATCTGGTAGCCACTGAGAATCCCATATAACTCTGTTAGAGTAAGAGTTTTAAGATTTTCAGTCCTCTTGATCACCACACAATAGTGTGTCCATTGCCTAGGAAGTGAGGACATGAACTTCCTTACAATGTCTCTATTCTCAAGAGGAACTCCTCCATCCACAAGGGTATCCACTATCTCAACATACCTAAAAAATTGCTGAGTCATGGTTTCACCCGTTTTAAATGTGAAGTTTTCAAACTGCTGCTTCAAGAGATCCTTCTTGTTCTCTTTGGCTTTAGAGAAGCCTTCATACATCAGTTTTAGTGCATCCCACAGCTGTTTAGCTGTTTTGCATTTCTTGAAACCTCTGTACATAGAGTTTGGAAGGGCAGTTTGAAGAGCTGTCATGGCTTTTCTATCAATATCTACTCTCTTCCTATCTTCATCAGAGTAGTTAGCCACATCTTTGGAGATCATACCAGCACTAGTAGCAGAAGGAGTGATGGGTATGAAAGGTCCATTTTCAACAGACTCCCATATTCTTGAGTCTAGAGACCTGATGAAACCTTCCATTCTCATGCACCAGGTATCAAAGTCATCAAGAGTGATCAGTGGGGACTTGTTCATGGTTCCAGTTTCCATATTAGTTTTGGAAATGGCTGCCATTTGAAAAGTTTAGTATTTGTGTGTGTGAGGGATCTTAAGATGGTGAGATCTTATATCAAGAGCCTGAAAAAGCTCTGATACCAATTGCACGACCGGTGAAGGGTGGTCACTTACAACACAACAACACTAAGAGGAGATTAACCAAACTTAATCAAATAGTAAACTGGATTAACTACGATAATAATACTACGAACACAAGTAATAAGTAAGAGACAGAACGAGAGAACACAAGAAATTTTGTTTCAAGGATGCAGTATATTGCTTTCTCAAGTTCTATTACAAGTGTTACTAAGCATAAAAAAAGATACAAGAACATGGAATACTTATACTACAACCTACAGCCAGCTATACTTTGAGAGCCAGCTGGATACAATTGACTAGACACAAACAAAATGTCTTCACTCTTTGGATAAAGGCATATCTCTAAAAGTCTTCGGAAGAAATATGTCTTCACTCTTTGGATTCGGAAGACTTTGTCTTTAAAGCTTCGGAAGACTTTACTTTTGGCTTCAGAAGATATTGATCTTGGCTTTGGAAG